>CATIWR010107154.1:0-16713 GCA_949677035.1 Omphalea diandra
AAGTTGGGCTCCATTGTATTAAGTTAAGTGCTCCATTTGAAGAGTTTAAGCTCCCATCAGCTTTTAATTGGCTTCACACATCCTTTACTCTTCTTGGACTAATCAAAGTGTAATTCCTTGTTGCATGAATGCTCTAATTACATCCTTAAACTTCTTTAGCCTTCCCTTTATGATTGGGCCTTGAAGTTGAAATGGATCCTTTACTTTAGCTTTGGCTGTTTGCATCAATTATGGAAGGTGATAAATGATGATATGCATGATATACCCTTTGCCATGATGCATGACCCTTGTCCCTCTTTTGATTGAACATGATTGATTTGGACTATGTTAGTTACATGCTTAGAGGCATTAACTGAACTAATTAATAACTTGGTTAAAAATGGTAAAAGTGAACAAAGGATGCCTGAAGGTTGGATCCTAATATTCGAACAGTTTAAGGGTTTTTAACCACTTTCCCAAGTCACACCCCCTAATGATAGATGTAATTAATCTCAATGAATCGGGCCATCTATTTTGCCCCTAACTTACAAAAAGACTCAGCCTCTTCCCATTTCAAAAAATAATCTATTGCTACCATTACGTACTTATGCTCACTTATAAAAGTTGGGTTAATTTCTCTAATCACATCAATTTTCTAAGTTTTGAATGGCTAAGGCAATATCAGAATTTGTAATTATGTGGAAGGCAAATAATTGAGACTGTGTTGAATCTGACACTTATGAGTGCTTCGAGCCATCCGAACACAATCTTGTTCCATGGTAGTCCAGCAATAATACATCATCATAATTTTCCTTGCCAATGCTTTCTCATTCATGTGGGGTCTAGAAATTTCCACATGCATTTCATCTATGATCTTATTTGCTTCTTCCATCAAGCATCTTAAATGGACGTCATCTAACTTTTTTTTATACAACTTGCCATCATAGGCTATAAATTGTGATGCCAATTTTCTAATCACATCTTTTTTTTTTCTTTTCAACATTATCGTGGTACTCACCACTTTCCAAATTTCTTTGCACATCATCATAACAGGGATGGTTTTCCACCATAACTTGCATTACTCTTTCATCGACATAACATTACATCACAAACCTAAGAAAAATGAATGGCTTCATTGTCATTGCTTTCAGCCCATCGCCAATAAAAACCAAAGTCATTAAGGCATTAATGATTACAATCTCCTCTCATGGGGGATGGTCGAATATGATCCTTTGAAAATTTTATGCCAACCCTTTAAGTGTTCCAAATATGGGCTCTGAAGTTCTTCATTTAGCTCCCATTTATTAATCACCTAGGAGATAAACAGTAACGAGTCTTCGAACACTTCAGCTATCATGACTCTCATATGTAGCAAAAGTTCCAATCTATATGCATAATCTTCATAATCAGCCATGTTATTAGCCACCTTGAAGTCAAGCTTTTTGGCCATAAAGAGAAATTCTCCTTTTAGTGATATCAAAATTATCCCATACCTACTCCTTTCTTATTCATTGCTCCATCAAGGTAGGCCCTTCATCCCTAAGATTCAATTACTCCTAACCTTTCATATGGAATAAAGAAAGTTCATATTATCTTTCATCAATAGATTAATGTGCCAAATGTTCTACAATTGTCCCATCTTTGTTCACCTTCTTAGTCACATACTTAATATAAAATCTAGTCAATAAAATCAACTATTTTACTAACTTTATAGTAAGGGAAGAAGCCTCATACAAATACTTGACTAGATCAAACTTTGAAACAACATAAATTGAGTATAATTGAATATAGTGCCTCGGTTTCTTTGTGGCCCATACCAATGTTAAATAAGTTTTTTCCACTTAATTATACCTTTCTTCACAAGAAAGTAGCTTCTTACTGAGATAGTATACGATGTGTTAATTTCTTGTTCATCCTTATGAACTAATATCGCCCCAACTGAGCTTTCGTCTATTATCAGATACAAAAGTAATGGCCTTCATAGCTTTAATGGTTTTAAGACTAGTGAGTTAGTTAGATAATCTCTTATTTTCTTAAAAGGCTTTCTAACAATGAACATTTCACTTCACTAGTTGGTCCTTTCTTAACAACCTAAATATTGGCTCATAGATATGAGTGTTTGGCTATAAATATGTTGATGTATTATAGATGATCCATGAAACCTTAAACTCTTTTTCTATCTTAGGTGCAGACATGTCTTGAATGGCCTTCACCTTGCTTAGATACACTCAATACACTTTTCATTCACCACATGCCTTATAAACTCACTAGATGTAACTTCAAACATAATTTTTTAGGATTCAACCTTAGATTATACTCATTAATCCACTTGAAAAACATTTCTAATGTTTCAAATTGCCTTTCCCTTATTTTAAACTTCACCACCATATCGTCTATGTACACTTCTAGTTCTTTATGGATAAAGTTATGAAATAAGGCAGTCACCATCCATTAGAATGTTGCTCTTGCATTATTCAACCAAAATGGCATCACCTTGTAAAAGTGCATCCCCCACTCTGTGATGAAGGCTATCTTCACCTTGTTAATGATTGCCATAAGAATATGGTTATAGCATAAGAACTTATCCATAAAAGAGTGCATGATACACATGGCTACACTATCCACTAATACATTAGTATAAGGTAAAGGGAAATCATCTTTGGGGCAAGCCTTATTTAAGTACTTATAATCCACACACACCCTTACTCTCTCATTCTTCTTTGACACTAATACTATGTTGGCCAACCATTAAAGGTAATCGATTATCTTAAGGAATTTTGGATACAATTACTTTACTTCTTCTTTTACCAGCTCAGCCCACTTTGGTCTCATTCTTCATAACTTATGCCTTACCATTCTCATATGTAGGTAAGTTAGAATACGGTGCTCGCTAGAATTCGGTGCTCAACTATGTTTCGATCAACCCTTGGTATATACTCATATAACTAAGCAAAAACCCTTTAGTATCTCTTGAGTAGCTACTCAAACCTCCATAGCTCTTTTAGCTTGACATCACTGGTAACAAGTAAGATCTTTGAATTTTTTTATATTCTAAGATTAAATGAAGTGGTATGCATAAAATTAATATTAAAATGCTCATAAAATGATGCATGCTCTGCATATTACCATAAGGGAATACATCACATAAGTAAGCAAAATCATTATTCATCACCTTAAACTTAGAAATAAATATATTAACGTCTTTAAAGAGGCTAGAGGTAGGAACATTAGCAGTGTTAGGATAGTTAGCTTTTTTTGGTAGATTAGCAGAAGTCTTTTAGGCATCACTTTTCTTATCTTCTAGAACCTTATTTTCCTAAGTCACCTAAATTGTACTTAAGTCACCATCCTGTTCAAATCCTATTCCCTTCTCAGATTATGTATCAATTATTACTTTCATAACCCTTTCAAAGTCTTGCTTCATTTGATGACCCTCTAACTCAATCTTCATGAAACTCTCCCAAGGGGCCACTCTTTTCACCTCATTTTGCCTAACTTACAACCTCAAACCATCTCCCACATCTTTAATGGAGTTGATGCTCATATTCTTAATATCTACCATGCTCAATCTTATGGATGTATCCTCTTTAAACTTACACTATCCAATTCATCCCCATTATAAACCCATAAGAGGTACTTCCTACCTAGCCATCCCAAACTACTTCTTCACTAGACCTTTACCTTAGTCCATAAGTCTTGGTCATGTAAATATTATTCATGCTTATCCTCAAATACATTTCACTTATCGTTCCATGGCTAAGTAGTCTGAGGGCCATACAAAATCGCAATTTGTTCCAACCCCTGAGTACTTTCTCCCCTACAATCTATTTGCCTTTCTTCTTTTTCTTCTTATTCTCATCTTCCACATTTGATGAATCTTTATAATTTAGATAGCCTATTTCCCCAGCCCCTATCTAAAAGAATGCCTTTTCTAGATCATCCATGGTGTTACCACTTAGTGGCTTTTCATATTCATTAGTGGTTTATGCATCAATTTCTCCCACTGCTTCCCTTTTTTCATGATGAAATCAGATAGAGACCTATGCAAATCTCTTACTTTTAACTTAGCTCCTTTCTTATGATAATCTAATCCTCTTTTAATAGTTTAAGTCAAAATTTTTGGAAACTCACACACACTTATAGAATTCTTTCGTAATCTTTGACTTTTAGGGTTAATTTTTTCATAGTTATTTGATGTATTTTGGGCTTAATTTGTTATTAATCTATGTTCAAATTAAGTTATTTTGAGTTAATTTAAGTTATTTCTCACATTTGAGTGTTTTTATAGGTGTTTTAGCAAGTTTGGATCGAATGAGGACCAAACTTAAAATGGATAGAACTTAGGGACCAAGCTAGACATTTTGATGCATAATGAGAAAGAACTTCTATCGTACCTATCACCAAATCCATAAGTTGTGATTTTTTATGTCTGATGAAGGTCATAGGTTATGACCTTACTCATGAGCTGTGATCTTGATGATTTGAAACCTATGTTTTTACCTAAATTTTAGGGGTTTTGAATAGTATATAAAGCCTACACTTAGGGTTTTCAAGATAGAGATAAAATAAAGTTTTCCATAAAAGGAAATAAAGGAAATATGCTTCTAAAGGAGATTAAGTGTAAGAGTTTAATACTTCATTGAATCAAACTAGGAGATCAAAAGAAGATTTATCAAGACCATTAGGAGATTTCATGTAACATCCCTATCCACATTCATTGGCATTCTTACATAAGCATATTCATTACATAAATGATTTGCAATCCCATATGAACATTTGCAATCGTAAATGATCATTTAGATATGTGAATTGGATAAGCACAATAATGACACTTACACCATTGCATTTGGGACACTTGAACATATATATAATGTCTGTATAGTTGCATGGAAAATTATCTTATATTTTGTGCATGTTATAGCATCATAAGTAATAGTGTTTTAGAGCTTATTTAAAAGTATAAGGAACATATGGGGGTTAGGAGATGGATGGAAGTGATGAAAGAGTGAAGAATAAGGACTAAAAGAGGATAAGTGAACTTCCAACCAATGAAAATGAGATACCATGATTTTGTCTTGCTACCATAGGTTTACAAGTGGAATTTTTCATCCTTTAGGATCACAATAGAGAGGATAAATGTGAGAGGCATCAAAAGAAATAGAGAGCTAAGGAAAAAAGAAAGAAAAGAAGAGGAAAAAGAAGAAGGAAAAGGATAAAAGTGAGTTGCCTAGGAAGGAATCCTATCTTTTCTGGTTCTAGGAAAATAGGTAAGTTAATTTATCTTTTTCCCACATGAAATTACTTCCTCATTACATGTTAATAATACTTGGTTAGTAAGAATTACAAACTATTTGAGGTAGAACTCATGTATGGAAGTTGCAATTCAAGAGAAAGAGCTAATTGTGTTAGTTTTATTGTTAGAGCAGACTTTTGTACCCATGATTTCATAACCCTATAAGGGGAATTATGGAAAGTGAAAAGTATGAAAGTTGTAACTTTATGCCCCATCTAGATATATGTAAAACATTTTTGCTTAATTTAGTGTGTGTAATGAGATATGGCTCTTTATTAGGGTTGGTTCACAACCAACTGAAATCACCTCAGTCTTTTTGTTTTCATATATTTTAATAACCTTATGTGCTAATTTAGACAAAATGAAAAAATATGAAATTTTTAGGGTTATATCCCCTCTAAATATTGTAAAGTAGTTTTTCTTGGTTTATTGTGTGGAAAACAATATGGCTCATTGATTGTGACTGATCTTGAACCCAATGAAACCTCATCTGTCTTTTAATTCTATTTTCTAAGAATTTGATAGCCATAGATTTGAAATTTGATGACGTCAAAACTTTAAACTTATATATTTATGTCTAATATACATGACTGTAAAATATTTTTGCTAAATTTAACATGATTTTCAAGATATTTCCCCTTCATTATGACTAATTTTCAACATGTTGAAAACTTACTCACCCTAATATTGGTCATTTATTTTGGTGACTTTATAGACTGAATTAGACAATGAGTAAAATATGAAAAATGTTGCATTATGTGTTTTGTAACTTTTTTTTTGAATCCATTTTGCAATTGGATTTGTACAATTTTAAATATGCCCAAGACTGTAGAACCTTATCATACTAAGATGACATTGAAATAGGGCAAAATTCAAAAATTCACCACATTTTTTTTTTTTTTGCGTTATGTTGACCTAAAATTTGACTATGTTATATCATTTTATGTCTAGTTTATTTTAAAAAATTAAGTCATTTGGATAAGTATATCTAGTATTATTATTGTGAGAGTGTAGCAAGGTCAGGCTGCCATATAAGGAAAATATGCATAGATACTAGGTCCATTTGCATGGATCATGCCATAGTTGCATACTAAGCATTCATAATCATTTTGATGTACTTATAACCATGTATGTATCAAATGTTAGCATCTCAGCCCTTTAAGGGAGTCTTAGAGAAAGAACCAAACCTACCATAAAGGTTAATCACATCAAAAGGTGAGTAAAAACCAGAATTAGATTCTAATGTGTATGTGTGATAATTTTGTGATATGATTATGTTCTATTACATGTATATGTGATTGAATTGTTACATTTTACATATGAATGCAAGTAAAGTGAGAATTATATGCTCTTAATGAATACTTAGTGTACCATTGTGAAGGAACACTTGCATATGGAACTAAAATGATGTTGTGACCGACTTGTTAAATACTTACAAATCACTTGGAAAAAGGGACCAATATGTCTTATTGGCATATGTTATTGATCAAATGATTCACTTGTTATATAATTTCTAGCAAAATCAAATGTCACTTAAATCACATGAATTCCTGGGAGTTGTGTTTGCCTTGCAAGGTCATGACAAAGATCAATATGTTGCACTTGCACTTGCATAGTCAATTTTTATACTTATAATGTATCTTGATGATATTTGATTATTGGTTGTGCCTTAAGAACCTGAATATTGTTCTTATTCACTGAGTCGCAACTCACCAAATCATAATTATATTTTTCAAATACTAAAGCATAGGGTTTGGATACTTTGGTGTATAAAGTTTTGCATAGAGACACATGGACCACATGTCATCGGCTGAATTCCAACTATTTCTCTCCTTGTGTCATGTACATATATTTAGATAGGAACCAGTTTATAGTCACTAGCCTTAAACATTAATTAACATATATGTACATTAAAGACATGATGGATTATGTATGTATGATGAATAAACCTTTATGTCTATGTATTTTTTGACATGAATGCCACGACTTGTAAATGAAAATGGTCATTACATTTCATTTTTCCCTCTCATCTTTGTTATTTCCATTGTCAAGATAGTTTTTTTTACTTTTGGATTTGACTTTGAAGATTTCATTTTTCCTTCTCTTGTTTCTTATTTCCATTGTCAAGATAATGCTTTTATTTTTGGATTTGACTTGTTTTGCTAGTAATGTTAAACTAGATCTTTGATCTAGGACCTTGATGTAGCCATAGATAAAGATTGATTAATTTTTTTTATTTCAATGAATATGTTTGGGTTTTGTTCTTTTACAAGTGAATGATTTTCTGAGCCTAATGCTTATGATTGCTTGGCCACCAATTAGATGTTTTGTGTTTCATTTATAAATTTAGAGATAAATGGAAATATAGTTAGAATAATTTCCCTTGGGTTAATTGATGAGTGGAGATACCCACTTAACCTATTACTATCATGTAAAGGATTACTTGTGTTAGTGAAGTAACATATTCCTAGTTTACATTGAGAGATGGATCTTAAGGAATGGTTACATAATGAGCGACATACTCGAGAGAGAGCCTTAATTACTAGAGAGTCAATCAATAGTTGTACATTTTAATCTTACATATAATTGAATGATAATTGATTTCATGATTTTCCATTGGTGAAGTCAAGTGTCCTAGGTGTTTTATTTATAAGGTTTTCTTTTTCTTAATTATTTCCATCTTTTGAGCCATTTAATTGCTAGATAGTTTATTTTATTGCATTGTTAGTTTGATTATTATATTTAATCTTTGGTTTCTAGATAAAAATAGGATCATCATATTCCAATACTTATTGCCTTCGTCTTTGCAGGATGATATTTACACACACATATGTAGTATATTACTTTGGTTACATTCTCTTACAGTCACGTACATTGTGGTTTAAAGATTAATTTAAAAGAAATACGATAATTAGAAATTTGTGCTCAATAATCAAGTTTGAACTGTTATACTTGATTCAATTACACATTGAATATGTGGATAATACAGGAATCTTTGATTTTACTCTACAGTGCTATAATATAGGAATCTTTGATTTAATTCTTAATATGGAATTTTTATTTTCTTTTTGTTTGATTTCAAGCAAAAGCATGCATGCAAAAGGACTGGGTGTTTAGACATGGAGGAATAAAATCTAGAACCTTTTGATCCTGAGATTGAAGAACTCTTAGAGTGGGTATAAGGAGACAAAGATTAGAAGAACAACATATCATAAATTAAATAGGGGACGATTTAGTTAATAAAAGGTTTATAAGGGACTATGGTGTACCAATGCTCAATGAACCACAACTGGGAGTGATTAGATCATCTATGAATGCTAACAAATTTGAGATCAATATGACTATCAATCAAATGGTGCAAAAAATATCTATTTAGAGGTCTGCCACATGAAGATCAACTATTCATAGAATAACTTTCTTGTAGATTCGTGATACTTTCAAGCAAAATAGAGTTTTGGATAATGCTATCAAACTATTGTTATTTTCCTTTTCACTTAGGAATAAAGCCAAGTCTTTGTATCATCCTTTGGTTTTAGGTTCAATCACTACATGTGTGCAATTATCACAAGCATTCTTGAACAAGTTCTACCCATAAATAGAGACGATTAAGTTAAGGAATGACATCTTTTCTTTTGCTCAAATGGAAGGAGAGTGTTTTTAAGAGACTTGGGATAGATTCAAGGAGTTACAAAGGAAGTGCCCTTATCATGGTTTATCAAAGTGGCCCATTCTATAAACTTTTTGTAATGGTTTGAGTCCTAATTTGAGGAGTACTTTAGATGTTGCAATAGGTGGAGTTCTTATGGCTAAGATGGAAGATGCAACCTATTGATTGCTTGAGGATATTACTATAAATGGTTATCAATGGCCAACTAAAAGAGTTATGGTAAGAAAGGTAGAATGAGTTATGGCTATTGATCAACAAACTATTATGCAATATAAAATAACCAACTTGTCCAAGCTATTCAATGCCATTAATTGCAATGTTATCTCTTTTCTAAGCATGCAAATAACTTTTTGTGAGCTTTATGGAGGAGGTGGCCATATGAGTACTAATTATCAAGTTGGTAATCCATTTAATTATTTGAATTTTGAGCAAGTGAACTTTGTAGGGAACCTTAATAATAAATAAAGCAATAATCCTTATTCCAATTCTTATAACCTTAGCTAGAGAAATCATCCAAATTTCTTTTGAAGTGAGAATAATGCATTAAGGCCACAATCACCCCCAGGTTTTCAAGCATAACTACGACAGGAAAAGAAATATGGATAGAGGTCATGATGGAGAAATTTAGTGTCAAAACTAATGAGAGGATGGATGCACATGATGAAACTTTGAAAATGTTAGATGTTAAAGTTGATCAAATCAATAAACATCATTCTTTATTTATTCATGCATTAGAGGTACAAGTGGGGCAATTAGCAAATGCTTTTTAATCTAGATAAGTAATCACTTTGCTACGTGGAAGAGAGGTATAAAATAGAGTTTGAGAGCTTAAAGAGTAAGAAAAAGAAGAAATAGCTCATGAAGAACCTAAGGAGGAATCGCATGGAGCAAAGGCAGAAGCTAAATAACCATCCAAGTGTAACCTTATATGCCTCCCATTCCATTTCCACAAAGTTTAAAGAGACAAAGGGATGAAAAAACAACAAAGGACTTTATTAAGCTCCTTAAAGTTTTCAAGAAGATTCACATCAATAATTCATTCCCTGAAGCAGTAGTTCAAATGCCTTCTTGTGTCAAATTTTTCAATGGCATAATTTCCAACAAAAAGGGGCTTGATGAGTGTGTAGTAGTAACTCTTACCATAAGGCATTCAAGAAGAAGGAGAGTATGCATATTATTTTGAGGAAATTATAGTTATGGAGAAGAAGAATATGCATGAGGGAATTCTTATTGAGGTATAAGATTCATCATCAAGTGAGGTATAAGAAAAAGGGATTAAACTTATAGAGTTTTGTGCTTCACCACCAAAGAAAGGATGAGGGAGGCCACCAAAACCAAAAAGAGGAAGAGAAAGACCAAGAAATATTTAATATGTGTCTTGCTTTGGTTTTTAATCCTATGGACTAAGTCTTCTAGGGTCTAGAGTTTCACCTTTGTTATAGTGTGTTTTTTTTTTCAAAATCTTAACATGTTGATTAGTATTTTGTAAGGTAAATTTTAGTTTAAATGTTTATTTCATGTTTTTCAATGTTGATTTGATGCTTAGTGTTTGATGTATTATGAAAGACATAAAAGGAAAATCTTAATTTAATGCATTTTAATCATTTTTCATATGTGTGGAAGGTCTTTGATATTAGCTTGCACAAGGGGGATGAGAATTAAAGGAGAAAAAAATGAGTGTTAGAGTCGAGCACTATTGCACTCGCAACTAAAGTCACGGGTTGCGACTAGCCTTGCATAGGCAACCACAGCCAAGTCACATACTGCAAATTAGGTTACAACTTGTGACCCCATTTCATTACAGAACATGGCCTAGGCTATTAGACTTATAACATGTATCGTAGGTTACGACAAGCTCGTGACTAAAGCTTTAGGGTAGAGTTTTCGAGCTAATTTGAATTTTAAATGTTCCCACCCATTACCCACTACTTTTAGTCGATAAGTAAGTCAAATTCTTCTTATCTTTACTCATAATTCAATTCAAACAGTTCATTAGAGTTTGAAAGCAAGTAGAATTCTTTAAAGCCCTCAACATTCTCTCCATATTTTAGCTTTTTTCTAGCTTTTTTATTCTTCTACAACCATTACCCTTAAACAAATATTATCTCATCAACTCAAAATGGCACCTAAAGCATCTTCATCAAGAAAAAGGGGAAGTAACCATAATGAGGACCAAAGGGTATATCATCAAAGTATTATGCTACTTTTCTTATCTTCAATGATGAAAAAAGGTGAGAGATTCCTTTTACTATATGTTAGAACATATTTTTCATGTAGATTTTTAGATGATCCAACTTTGGTGTAACTAGAGGTCATAGAGAGGATGTGAAATCTTTTAGGTAGGTTGGGTTGGCAGAAATTTACATTTATACATATCCATCATATAAAAGACTAAACTTTGAGTTCTTTTCAACATTGCATTTTAAAAATGAGCATGGGACTTCCATTGTCTTTGGACTTTTTGGTAATCAATATACCATTAATCAAACCATTATGAAAGATTCATTTGGCTTATATGGAGGGAGTATGAGTTGTCATCCTAAAAGCTTTAGTGCTAGAGCATTTTGGGAATTACTTTTGATACAAGATGGAATCAATTTTCATTAATCCTTAAATAGGGCCATTAAAGATAAAAGTTTAATGATGCTTCACAAGTTCATGGTTTATTCAATCTTTAAGAAATAAAAAATATCTAAAGTCTCTAAATAAGAGATTTTTCTCATTTGATTTGCTCATAATAAGCTTAAAGTCTCAACTACTTATTTTATCTTTCAAAAATTAGTAGGAATAGTGAAAAATCTTAGGCAAGTATTTGGATTATGGCATATAGCCACAGGTTTCACTATGCTTTTATGTGGTTTTGATCTAAAATGAAACAAATGAAGAAGCTTTACCTATTATGTAACCTTTTATTCTCACTACTTTGGAATGAATAAGGATTATGACATGGAAATTTGGAGGACCAAAGTTTATTAGACTAAAGAATCAAGAGCAAAAGGAATAAGTCTAAAAAGAAAGTGTGAAGGAATAAAAGGAGGAAGAAATCATGATTGTTCCACTTCCTAACACTCTTCCATAAAAAGGAATAACTATCTTAATGCAAGAAGATTCATGGAATTATGTTCTTCAATGGCTAAATACTATAGATGAGAGATTGACAATAATGGAAAAGGTGTGAAAGCATCAATATTACAAGATTAGGCAATGCTTTGATATAGCTGACATAAACTTACCTTCTGCATCAGACACTCTGTGATGGACTATGCTATGAAATTGTCTTTGGTTTATATTCCTATTGATTCTAGGTTGTGTCATGTTTTAGGCTTGCTTTCTTGTATTTATGTTTGTTATTTAAGTGTAAGGTGCCCATACACCATTATTATGTGTTGTTGATTTGAATGGACAATGTATGGAAATCAAGGCTAGTAGAATTTCCTTTTGCATGATTTATTTAGCTTGTTTTTAGTTTTCTTTTATTTTTTTTATTTCACTTGGTTACATAATTTTTCTTGTTTTCTCAAGTGTCCATATTAACATAGGTTGCATAAAGGAAGAGATTTAGAAGCAATCAACCTTTCACTAAGATAAAAGCAAAGTATTTCTTTATATCCTACCTTTTCTATTTCTTGTGCCTTATAATGCATACCATTGACGACAATGACACATTTAAGTGTTGGGGGGAAGGATTGTATTCTTAAGCATAGACCTATATTATGCTTACATCTATGTACAAAGCTTAAATGGACCAAAAATTTTTAATTTTTACAAAGGATGTGTAGCTTTGCTAAGCATTATTTAGTAATTGTTATGAGTTACTATGCAAGAGATACCATTCATATAATGATTTTAAGATTAAATGAATTTAGAGTTGGTTACTAATTTAAATAGTATAACTTATGAATTTTAGTTACTAACTTGAATAGCATAACTCATGAGTTTAGGATAGTTAGAATTTAATGAGGTTATATTTTACATGTATGTTGAAGCAAGTAATTTGGCTAGCTATGAATAACATAATTAAATGAGCTTAAATGAAAATAAATTGCTATTATGCTTTATTAATTACCAATGATGAAGTATTTTAAAAGATATGATTTATGAATGATCAAAATAAGTTTAAAAAGAAAAAAATAACTACACTTTTTTTAGGATGCTTTGTAATCGTGAATCTTTAACAATAATTTTGATTTTCACATAAAATGGCAAGTATGCAAAGTATTCAAATAAAGTTGTATGTTGAGTAACCAGGTGCATTCATCACCAATATTTGTATGCGCATAACAAGGCATATTAACTATTTGGAAAAGAAAAATATTGCATAAAAGAAAGATGAATCCTAATGATCCCATGCACTATTCTTCTCATAGTTAATTAGTGAAGGCAATAATGATCTAACATAACTTACAACATGATTATTCCTATTGATGGTCTAGTAAGATGAATTGTTGGGAGGTATATGTAAAATATGGCCTTGTAGTCTCTAACTTTTCATGAATGAGTGAGTTTGCTTCTAAAGGAAGTAATCTAAATTAAGTTCATTTGCTTGAATGAATTCTAAAATGGTGCAACTTTTATGACTACTATTATGAGTATGATGAGGCTATTCATGTTTTATGGAAATTATAAACATTTTTGGTTATTTATTTTTTGTTACTTGAGGACAAGTAACAGTTCAAGTGTGGGGACATTTGTTAGGCTTAATTTATTTATAGTTATTTGATGTATTTTAGGCTTAATACAGTGTTAATCTATGTTCAAATAAAATTATTTTTAAGTTAATTTAAATTATTTCACATATTTGGATGTTTTGTAGGTGTTTTAGCAAGTTTGGAGTGAATTAGGACCAAATTGGGCATAGATAGAACTTTAGGGACTAAGCTATACATTTGGATGTGTAGGAGTAGGAGCTTCTATCGCGCTTGCAACCAAAGTCACGGGCTATGACTTTTTGGTGTCTGATGGAGGCCACAAGCTACAATCTTTGTCATCAAGATGATTCATAACTAACATTTTTGCCTAAATTTTGAAGAGTATATAAAGCCTACAATTAGGATTTTCAAGAGAGAGATCAGAAGGGGTAGAAAATAGAGTTTTTAAAGAATAAAATGAGGAAAACAATATTCAAAATGAAATTAAGTGCAAGAATTTAAAGCTTCATTGAATCAAATGAAGAGATCGATAGAGGATCTATTAAGACCATTGGGAGATTTCACTTTTCCTTCTCTAGTTTCTTATTTCCATTATCAAGATGATGTTTTTTCTTTTAGATTTGACTTTTTTTTTTTAGTATGCGAGTATAGATCTTTGAGTTAGGATGTAACAACCATTTTAATTTACAAATCATGGCATTCATGTCCAAAAATACATAGACATAAAGGTTTATCCATCATACACACACAATCCAACATGTATTTAATGTACATATATGTTAACTAATATTCAAGGCCACTGACTATAAGCTGGTTCCTATCTAGATGTATGTACTTGACACAATGAGAGAGAGAATTGGAATTTAGTCAACGACCAATGGTCCATGAGTCTCTAAGCAAAACATTATGCACCAAGGTATCCAAAACCTATGCTCCAGTTTTTGAAAAATATAATTGCGATTTGGTGAGTCACAACTCAGTGAATAAAAATAATAATTAAATTCATATGGCATAACCAGTAATAAAATATCATCAAGATACATTACAAGTATAACAATTGACTATGCAAGTGCAACCGCAATATATTGATTTTTGTCGTGACCTTACAAGGCAAACACTGCTATCAGGAATTCATTTGATTCAAGTGACATTTGATTTTGCTAGCTAGTATATAACAAGTGAATCATTTGATGAATTACATGTGCCAATGGTACATATTAGTCCATCTTCTAAGTGATTTGCAAGTGTTTGACAAGCCGATCACAACATCTTTTTAGTTCCACATGCAAGTGTTCATTCATAATGGTATACGAAATAATCATTAAGAGTATAAGATTATCACTTGACTTGTATTCACATGTAAAGTGTAACAATTCATTCACATATACATGTAATAGAACATAATCATGTCATAAAATTATCATACATACATATTTGAATCTAATTATGGTTTTTACTCACCTTTCGATGTGACCAACCTTTATGGCAACAAACACAATAGCAGCAAGTTCTAAGTCATGCTACATTAGAACACATCCCAAATCTTGATAAGAGGCATCACTATATACTACAAATCCTCCATTACTAGTAGGAATGGCTAACACTGGAGTTGATGTCAATCTATCTTTTAATTCATCAAAACTCTCCTGACATGCTTTAGACCACTAAAATGGTACATTTTTCCAAAGTAACTTAGTCAAAGGAGAAGTTACAAGTGAAAACCCCTCAATAAATCAATGATAATACCCAATAGTCTTAAGAAACTTTGAACCTCTTCAACAATCTTTGGGGTTTCCCATTTTACTATTGCTTCAATTTTGTTTGGATCCATCTCTATGCTTTTTTTATAAACTATATGTCCTAAAAATATCACATAGTCAATCCATAAGTTGCACTTGCTTAATTTAGCAAATAGTTATTTTTCTCTCAAAATTTTTCAACATAATCCTTAAGTATTGTTCATACTCCTCTTTGCTCCTTGAATACACTAGTATGTCATCAATGAACACAATTACAAATTGTTTAAGTAAGGATGCAACACTTTGTTCATAAGAGCCATAAACGCAGCTAGTGCATTAATCAAACCAATTGGCATCACAAAAAATTCATAATGCCTATACCTGGTTCGAAAATCTATTTTAGTATATTTGGATTGGAAATTTTGAGCTGATAATATCCTGATTATAGGTCAATTTTTTAAAAAAAAACACTCGTGCTCCTTGTAACTGATCGAACATATCATTTATTCTTAGTAAAGGATACTTGTTCTTTATAGTAACCTAATTTAACTAACTGTAATTAATACACAGCCTCATTATCTCATCTTTCTTTTTAACAAATAATACTGGAGCACCCCAAGGTGACACACTTGGTTTGATGAATCCCTTTTCAAGTAGTTCCTGCAATTGGGTCTTTAATTCTCTTAACTCAGTTGGAGCCATCCTATAAGGTGGAATGGATATTAGTGCAGTTCCTAGGACTAACTCAATTGTGAATTCTATCTCTCTATCAGCTGGCAAACCAGGTAAGTTAGTTAGGAATACATTGGAAAACTCATTCACTACGAAAAAATTCTCAAGTAATTCATTTGTTAACCTTATGTTTACCATATGCGCCAAATAAGCCTTACAACCACTTTTTTTAGAATATAATAATAATATATTATATATTATATAATTAATATTATATATATATATATTAATATATATTATATAATATTATATGGGTTTGAACTTTGCCCTTAACTTTAAGGTTATGCCATCCTAAGGTGCTGCTAGATGGAAGGATCTTATCAAATCATGTGAAAAGCCTTGATAGCAGAAACTAGACACGCAAGTACAATTTGTCTTTCCCCTTGAAACACAACTCTTGTATGATTTGGAGATTCCATAATAACTTTCTTAATAAAACAGTTCACTATTGCATGATATTTGGACAACCAATCCTGTAACATCACTATCCCTATTCATTGGCATTATCACATGAATATATTCATTGCACAAATGATATGAAATCACATATAAGCATATGCACTATATCAAATGATATGAAATCTCACATGAACAAAAGCACAGGATAAATAATAATTTAGACATGTGAATTGTAAAAACACGACAATGACAATT
>CATIWR010107167.1:0-17744 GCA_949677035.1 Omphalea diandra
CCCCCCCCCCCCCCCCCCCCCCCCCCCCCCCCCCCCCCCCCCCCCCCCCCCCCCCCCCCCCCCCCCCCCCCCCCCCCCCCCCCCCCCCCCCCCCCCCCCCCCCCCCCCCCCCCCGATCTCTTTGTGGGAAATTCAGTGAGCAATTATATATGTCCATTATGCATGGTCACATGACTTAACATGAATGCATCTCTAACTATATAGCACATCATTTGTATACAACATTTATATAATAAAGTATTACATATATATGGACAGTGAAGACTATGGGAATCCTTACTTGGTTTACTTGTCTTTATATATAACATTTACATAGCAAAGTATTACATCTATATGGACAGTGAAGTCTATAGGAATCCTTACTTAGTTTACTTGTCTTTCTTACATATAAGAGTTGCCTCACTAGTCATGCACTTATAGGAGAGTTGCCTTACTAGCTGTGCACTCATTATAGAGTTACCTCACTAGCCATGTCTTTCTCTTACATGAGAGAGTTTCCTTACTAGCCATGTCATGCATGCATAACATTAGATTCATTTCATATAGTTTATAATCCTTGCAGAGCTAATTATGACTCCTTAGATTCCTAGTTCCTTGAACTATCCTCATATCACATGACATTCAAACATAACATTTCATTTCATGACATTTTATTTCATTCATATAAATGCATATGACTTTTATATCAAAATAATTTGGCCTTATATAGCCTATAGATAAATTTATAATGCATGTATGCAATGGACATTAAAAGCCATAATAAAATCCTTCACCTTTTCATCGCTAACCTTAGCTCTTCCTTGCTTCAACTTTGATCTTTTTCTATATCTTTGTCTTAGCCTTGCTTGCTCATAGCTTTATCTTTAGTTACTCTTAATCATCTCACCCATACACATATCTAAGCATAAACATCCATTACATTATTACTATAACATCTAAAATATAGAGAGTTATGCAAACTCATCCATAAAACATATAACATAAACATAACATATATCATAATGGAGCAAAAGCTCTTATAAGGATAATGATGTCCTAAACCTCAATCAAACATGCAAACATAACTTTCATTTACTCTAGCTTATAACATAACTATCATCCTTCATACTTAGCTCATAGTCACCATTTTCCTTTTATCTCATTCATAATATCAAAATTAATGTCACCATTAAATCATGTTGAAATCCATAATTAAAATCATTAACACATTTCATGATCATCGATTTATACTTATAAATTCATCAACATATTCATTTCTCATCATAAATCATCCATATACTTATTAAGACATTCATACATTATCATTCCACAACTAAATGAAGAACATCTCCTCCATTTGCATATAACACTAATTATAAGGTCTACAGTGTCAAATAATATCAAGAAACTCAATTTAACATCAATTTTATTCATAAACATAATTCATTTAAATAAGGACTTCATAAAGCTCATTAAGACATTAATATTGTTCCCATTTCAATTAAGGTATAAAACACTATTCTTGCTTCAATTCTTATCTTAAACATAAATATTGGAATGCTAATTAACATTTAAGGAGTCAATAATCACCATGAGTTCATGTAATCAATCCATATACATCAACTTTTTTCAAAGCTTCAATACAATACATCAATATTATCTTTAGTTCAACCAAGGTATGAAACACCAATTAACTTCAATTCTCTTCTTAAACATGAATATAAGAACACTAATTAACATCTAATTAATTATTAACCATCAAGAATTAAAAGAAACAACTCATACACTTCAAGCACTGCAATGACTCCTTTTGAAGATAACATCACTTTGTTATGTCAAACTAGTACCAAACTTCATCTCTTCCATCACCACTAAGCTCAAAAACACCATAAACCCACTTATTCAAACATAAAATAAATACACAATAAATATGACAGATTATAACTTACTTGAAATAAAGAGGAGAAAGTCACTAACTTGTTTGAAAATGAAAGAAGATGCATGAGTAAACTTGATTCTCCTAACTTCATTTGGTAGACATGGATAGAATAAAAGCTTCAGGAGAATTTTGGTGAGTTTTGAACTACAAAAAACTAATGAAAATAGGGTTAGAGGCATGTTTAGGAAGAAGATAAAGAGAAGGAGGTGCAAAAAGACTAAAATGCCCAAATAGAGTATTCTAGAAAAGTCCACATAAAACATTACTTCCAACCCTTAAACTTATGCTTCCACCCTTTTGTCCTTTTCCAAAATATGCTTAAAACACCATTTTAGGTATTAAGAATGGTTATGTTTATCCTTTAGGACTGCTAGAGAAAAGAAGCAATAATTTTTGAAGGTATGGGATTTATCTCTTAGTTATGATTATGTAGTACCTCCTAATGATCATAACAAGTCATTCCAAGATTTAAAATGAGATTTCAAATTCAAAAAAAATGTTTCAAATGAATTTATAAGTTACATGAGCATTTTAAAAGAATTTTATGAGATTTTAAATCCCTTGCACTCTAGTGTTATTTAGGAATAAATATAAGTTGACTTGGATTATTTATTTATGATCCAACATTGATAAGTATAAGTAGAAAAGGGAGTTAGGCATGAATGATATAAGAATTCAAGGACGAATTATGTAAGGAGGGGCAATTTATAAGGTCTGGAACTTGGTTCTTAAGGATCTCTTATAAATAAAGACTCCTTCCCTTAAGTGATAAGCATGTGAAAGACAAGTTTGATGAAATGGTGATGATTTTAATATCATAATGATGATTAATTAAGATATGATATGAGTTATAAAAGATAACTATGAAATATGAAGGTGAAAAATGTTAAATCATAATAAGGAAGTAAGTGAAAGCTAAGATATGTAAGTACACATATGTAATAAGTGATGATTAATGAACATAAATGAATAAGAGAATTATAGGATTAATAATGAAGAATATGTTAATATTATATGTGGAAGAAAGTTATGTTAAATGAGAAAGGATAATGGAAGTTAAGGTATAAACTATATTAGATGCATGATCTTTGATGGCTATTAAGGTATGTAATTATGATTTATATGTGATTAAATTACATATTCATGAAGTGTTTTAAAGGTATTTTGGATTCCTAAAGTTGGTATTTGAAGTATTTTGAAGGAAGGACAAAAGACTTGGATAGTTGCATAGCTACCTTGTCTTAATGTTGTTGCCTATGCTTGCTTAGTTTGTGCCATTTTAAATGATATGATAATGATGAGTTCTAAATGTATTTTAGATGTCTAGAGTTATTGTTTGAAGTTTGTTGAAGAAAGAACAAAATGTTGGAGACAAAGCTTCTAAAATTTTAGAATGCTTTATTTGGGCATTTTGGTATTTTCACACCCTTTTTACTTTCTTACTAAAAACGACTCTAAGACACACACACACATATAGTTTTACTAGTTAACTCTCTCAATTAGTATATATTACTAATAATTAGACTAGTAATTAAGTATTAACTAGTAGAAAACATTAAACAAATTTAATTTAACATTTAATGTGTAATTTATTAGTTGTAATTTATTAAATTATCACTTATTTATTTTAACCTTGAATGATTTAAAGTGAAAAATGTAAAATTTAGTTTATTTTAGTTTATAAAAATGTAAGGTTTAATTTTTAATAAATTGAAATAACCGAATACTCGAACTGGTATCGAATAGATTCTAATTATCCTAAAAAAATCGAAGAACCGCATTGAACCATCCTAAATTTATAAAGAATCAAATCGAACAAAAAATTTAGAATATTATTAGTTCTCCATTTTTAAATCCATAAAGTTTAGGTCTAATCCAGGAGATTTCCAAATCATCAAATTGGATCGAACTGTGCTCACCCCTATGTTGAGTAACTAGGTGCATTCATTACCCATGTTTGTATTGACATAAAAAGGCATACTAACTCTTTGAAAAATAAAAAAAAAATGAAAGTGAAAGATTATGTGCTTAACATAAAATGAATCTAAATAACCTCTTATGCTTAAAGCCTATCTTCTTATTATTAATTAGCAAAGACAATGGTGATTCAACATATTTTATAATGTGATTGTGCCTATTGATAATATAGTTAGAATGATTGTTGAAATATGTACGTAAGGTATTGCCTTATTATTTCTAACTTTCCATGAATGAATGAGTTTCCTCTTCAAAGTAGAAATTTGATTCAAATTCATTTCTTTTAAGTAAGTCCTTGATTAGTATCTTTAATGGAGCACTTAAGTGATTGTCATTGTAAGCAAAGTACAATTATGTATTTCTTGTAAAAGTTGTGAAGGATTTTGTCTATGTAGTTCTTTCTTCCTTGAGGACAAGCAACATTTAAGTGTTGAGAAATTTGATGAACTCAATTTATTCATAGTATTTCATTAGTTTTTAGGCTTAATTTATTATTCATCCATGTTTAAGTTGAGTTATTTTAATGCTAGTTTATGTTATTCTCCATAGTTGAATGTTTTATGATGATATCTAAGTGTTTGGATGTATTTAGATGCATTTGGAGTTGATTTAGATGAAGCTAGCATAAAGAAGGAACTTTAAGGACTAAATTGTAATTTGACTAATTAAAGAGATGAACGTCACTATCACAGGTGCATCAAATTCACTTATTTCAAGGCCTTAAGCAAGAAAATAAGAGAAAAACAACATTAAAACATCTTTTGAAAGAGAAGAACATAAGGATTCAAATTTCAAGCCTGAAGGATTGAAGAATCGAGCGACACAAATTCTCTTTCATCTGTCTTATTTCTAATATGAGTTGTATAAATTCTTTTCATTTTTTTTTTTGTGTATTGTTGATTTCCAATATGATGAGAGGCTAAACTCCTTTCTTAGGATTAAGTTTGAACTTACGATAGTGTGATTTATGATTTAACATCATTTTTATGAATGAATGGAACTTGATTTGATTTAATGGTTATATACTTAATGCTTATGAATACTTAACCACTATTTGTATGATTTTAGATGTTGAATGGAGTAATGAGAGTTAAAGTTTGACATTGGATCATTAACTATTGAACTAGTCTATAGATAGAAGCTTGGCTAAATGGATTCAAGGTTAATCACAGAGCTTGATATGTTAATCTGTGAACTTGCCGTGAGAAAAGGTCTTGTTTCATGTTAGCTTCATCTTATTCACTTTAAGAAAAGGTTTGAGAATCTTTAGATAACCTCCCTTAATATTATCCATTCTTGAAATAAACATAGAGTTCATTGATTGATCTACATTCATTGTAAAAGATAACTTGGTACTAAGTCCTTATTATCATTATTATTTCAATCAATTTGCTATTTTCAATTCTTTGCATTTTAGATTATCTTTTTATCAACACATAACAAACACTAGATAGCCATAGTAGTTAGATCGATAGTATATGATAACTTAATCTATGTGGATACAACAACCCTTATTTATACTATAACTTGCACGTGCACTTATATGACCCAAAATCAAGTATTAAAAGTAAAATTACATTTTAATAGATATTCAAATAAGAATGGTGGTTTAACAACTCTCTAGCAAGTGCTGAAAAAGATTCTACATTCTATAATCATTTTGATAGTTCAATGACCCTCTAGCTAGTGTTAGAATGAAAAATGCGTTGGTAGCCTTTCTAGCAAGTGTTAAAGAAGATTTTGCATTTTGGTAGTCTTTCTAGTATTCTATCTCTCTTTCTTGGTATTTCAGCTAGGTTTACTTAGCCCAACTCTTCTTCTTTAGTTTTACGGTTATAAGGGCATTCTCATCATTTTATAGGATTTTGGCTAGGAGAGGATTACATTTATCTTTTTTGTTCATTCCTTTTTTCTCTTGATTTTTCCTTTCTTCCTTTTTTCTTTCTTTTCCTTTTTTTTTTCTTGTCTATTTTATTGGTCTATATAGACAAATGCTTGTCTTTATAGATAATTAATAAAAAGCATGAAAAGATATCAAAATATAAAATAAGGAGAGGTATTAATTATCTGTATGAAGGGCATCAAAATATAAAACATGAAGGGGTATTAATTGTTTATATAGACAACTGGGTTGTCTGTATAAACAACCTTAGGTATAAATACCCCCTAGCTGACCCTAATATGTCATTCTCTCATTTTCACCTTCTCTCTTCAATTTGCCTCTCTTAAATTTTCTAGACTTAGTTTTCTAGGTTTCCCTTGCTACCTAAATTATGATGGCTCACCATGACACACAAATGGTCAACTTTCATGATACCGCCTCTGACTTGAATGGAGACTACTCTTCTTATGACAAGCTAACATCCTTGATGTTGTCACAGGTTTAAGTTAGCCTCTCTGCTCAAGCACGTGCATCCAAAGTCATGCTAGAAGGGTCTAGAGTTGGGCATGGACCCATAAGTGGTTTATGATCTCTACTCCTATCTCTTTAGTATTACCTCAAGAGTAGTAAGTCATCTATCCCTTTTATTTACTATTTCTTTATTTTTTATTTATTTTCTTAAATTATTAACATTTTAAATTTTTTTGCAATGTCACCAAATCAAATCTGCATGCAAATATTAGCTTAGTATCCAAAAATTAAATTAGCTTATACTACACTCACTTATCAAAATTTAGCGACAATTCTTCAATTATTTGTCCAATTGTTGCATCATTTTGTGTGCTTAGTAGTTCTTTTTTTTATTGTAATGCTTCATGTTTTAATTTCAAGTTCTTGCACATCAAAATTATTTGTGCAAGCTACAAAATAATTTAGATTAGCAAAATATATACTATAGGCCTTTGCAATTTGTTATAATAAATTGTTAGGAATTTGCCAAATTTATGTGGTTGCCCATCTATTTGTGAATTTGTTCTTATGAATTCTACTGAATTTTGTGGTATTTTTTGAATAGATGTATTTTTACAAATTTTGTTCGATTTCAATTGCTAAATGCCTATAATGCTTGTGAATTCAATCTCTTTGACACGTGCACCTAACATTATTTGTGTTTTTGTACTTTATTTTCTTATATGGTTGCACAAAATTTGAGATTAGTCTAAAAAATTATTTTATTTTATTTAATATATGCCTTGAGACTTTTATTGTGATATTTTCTTTGAAGACTTAGTGAATTACTGCAATTTCATATTTTCCTATGCTTGACATATTTTTTGTGTGCCCCTGCTTACAAAAACACAAAAATTAGTTTGCCAAATGGACTTTGCATATTATACACATACCTGAGGTTTGCAACGCCATGATCTTTTGCATCTACCATTGTGTTTCTTGCCACTTTGTTATTTCTATCTTGCCTTATTTTTCCAATTGTGGATTGTGTCTGCTTCCTTGTTTAGATGTGTTATAATTTTTGTTAGCTTCTTTCTTTTTCAATGTGATGTCACCTTTAACAAAGGGAGTGGAGTGGTTACACTTACAAGTGTGTGGTTAAGGCTTCTTCCCTTTCAAGCGGTCATGAGGATTGAAAAGACTGGGTTCCCCATTCCTATTGATGTTGGCTATTCAGCCTCCTAGAAGTGACGGGAAAGCGATGCAAGTGTTGGCTAAGCACTGGATGGTTATAACACACATATGTTTCATCTCTCCCATATCAATAAGCACACATTTACCCTAACAAACTCTACCTGCCTAACAGGGATTTAATGCTCAGGTATTCCCTTCCTCACTGATGCTAATGTCATTTATCCAATGTTGTAGATCGATTATATTAGGCAGCTGCTAGGGTTCATTACCACTTAAAGGGGAAAAACACCTTTGAGAAATTAAGCCTCAAGAAGAAGGCCCCTGTGGTGATTAATCATATCTTTTTGAGTTGATCGATCAAGCTATTTAGTGCTTCTTATTGTACAGTCTGATGGGGACATTGTTCTCCAACCTGGGGACATGATAAAGATCTATTTGTTGCTAGCTCTTAAGGACTCTATACTAGTTTGGCACTTTGATTGGGGTTAGCATCTATGGCCCATCTTTATAAATTATCAGATCGCTACTATCAGAAATGGCGATATCTTAATATTGGTTGAAGGATTTTCGAGATACATGCCATTTTAGATTCATTTCTCTTTCTTTTTTTTTTCCCACTTATTCCTTTTATTTGCTAATAATCTATGTTGGATAAGCTTGGGCTATCAAGCCGGGGTTAATCATATATGGCAACCCCTTGACAAACATGAATCTTTATTATCCATGCTTTCAGCATTGTAGTAATACTCATCACTTAAAGAAGTTGTTGGAGATTAGGTGCACTCATTTGAATGGGCTCACTGTGCATCAAGTATGTTTTCCTACAAAGAAAAGGTTAAACTATTAATTTCTATAATGGCTTATTGAACTTTAAAATCCAAACTTTTTCAGGTTTTAACAAAATTGGTCAGTCCTTTTAATTTGGTAAAATTAGCCAAAAGTAATAAAATTTTGGCAAATATAGCCAAAATTCAAATTGATCAAAATATGATGATATATCACATGAGATGACAAATCAGTTGGCATAAATTTTTATAAAAAATTATTAAAATCAGTTAACATTAGTTACTAATATTAGTTAACATTATTTTAACTCAATATTTTAACATCATGCACCATTCTATTTTTGATCAATTTGAATTTCGGCTAGATTTGCTAAAATTTTATTAGTTTTGGCTAATTTTTGTGAAAATTAAAAGGATTGGCCAATTTTGTCTAAACTCGAAAAGGTTTGAATTTTAGGAGCCACTAAGCCTTCTATGATTTGTATGCTTATTAAAATACTTATAATGATATTTCTTCTCCTTTAACTCCTTTTGGATTAAAGAAGCCCATGGACATGTGATGGCCCTAGCTAAAGAAAGTCGAGAAGTACTCCTATGTGTGTTGATTGCTTATCGGGTCCTCCATTAGAGAGTGGTACTTGAGAGAGCGTGTACTACTATGGAGGGAGGATCCTAAAGCATGCCTAGTGCTAAAAGATCCTCCCAAATACATGTTTTAGGTTATGGATCTTGAGGGTGATACACTATAGTATGGTTTAGATGGTAGCCTAAAGAGGAGTTCATCGATGGCGTCAGGAGTTATAGAGTGTGGATGAAGATGACCTTAACCAGTGAGATCCTTATAGTTTCAACATGTATCCGATCATTCTTTTAGTTTGCGACTCACATAAGTATTGGGTTGAGGCATGGTGCTTATAGCATGAGGGTACATTCAAAGCAGATGCATTTTGAGCTGGCACCAATGGACAGTAGTCATAAGCGGGTTAAAATGGCTGACACCTTAAATTTAAAGCCTGTAATGGTGGGCGAGCTAGGCCTATTATAACCTAGTGGAGATCAGTTGCTCCTTACTAACGAGCTCGTTGATGGAGCTATTACTAACCTGGTTCGCCTATACCTTTGAGCTTGCCACTACTACTCATGTGAGTATCTCTATTCCTTTCATACTTTTATGGTATCATTCTTTGCTATTTTTATCAACCTGACATCATGTCTATGCAGATTTCTTGTGCTCATGTTGAGTATATATTTGACTTAATCATCGTGCTGAAGCAGACATGCACGTAGCTAGCGTACGAGATGCAAGTTAGTAAATTATGAATTTATATATACATGTTTATGCATGTGTTAGTATGTGGATGTCTTAATCAACCTAATCCCATATTTATTATAAGAGGAGATCTAATAGAGGGATCGAGAGCTTTGAAATGTGCGTACCAAGCTAGCAGTGCTTCAAGCTAGCATAAAGTCACCCGGTCTAAAAGAGTCTAAATATTATATGGGTTCTTTCGTGGATAAGGAGGACTAGGCCTGTCGCATTTATCCTCTAACCACTTAGGCTTTAACTTGCTCTTTATTATTTAGACTTATAATTATCTATAAGACTTTTGATACACTTATTTGGATTTATAGTACAGTATATGAGCATGTTTCACCCCCTTTATTTTTGGAATTTGGGACACTTAAGGCATTTTGGGTTAGAGTGCCCTAATTTGCAACAGTGATCCTTTTGACTATGATATGCATTATTATTATTTTCTGATACTTTGCGTGTAGTTTATGTTTTAGACATGCTAGATTCTTTTATTTTCTATATATGTATACCCTTTAAGTAGGTTGAAACATGCCAATCATTAAAGTACAAATTGAACCCTTTTGTAAAATTTACAATTAAAGTGGTCTATACAAATAACTAGGTAGGTATATACAACAAACTTTACTATTCAGAACTGTCAAGCACTATTCACCTTTATGAGCATTGAATTTTTGAGCCTTAAGATGTATCCCAATAATGAGAAACTATTAGAATTATCTCCTAAAGAATGTGGAGAAATATTATAAAAGGAAGGAACAAAGCTTAGAAGAACATTGAATCAAGCCTAAATCAAACCCAACCTTTAAGCCAAACCAAGTTTGAACCTTGAAAAGATGAGCTTCTATTGGATGTACAACTAACAAACTTAGCTAATAGCCAACCACTTGGATGTATAGCTAAGTCCATAAAGAAAAACTTCCAAAACCATTAACCTTTGACCCTTAGTTGGTTATACAACCAACCACTAGGCTATATAACCAACCTTTTGGCTATACAGACAATTTGAAAACCCTATTCTCTAGAAGATTCTCTGATCTTATTTGTTAATGGTAAAGGATTGAGTTCAACCCAAACCATTTGGATTAAACACACCCTCCCCAACTCTCTCTCTTATTTAGGGAGAGCGAGAGGCTTAATTTCCTAATTAAACTTTGCTAAAATCACTTCTCAACCATACAAAAAAATAAAAAAAAAAACTCACCAAATGCAAAAAATCACAAACCCCAAACACAAACACCTAAAGGTTTAAGGTAAAAACCAAGGCTTAAAAGTTTATTTGTGTTATCCCTTAGTGCCCTAAAAAGGAAGGTTGAATAGGGCAATGACAAGTAATAAAAAATAAAAAAATAAGTGCGAAAATAATTAAGAATCAAGACAATCAATTTGTAGAGGTTTGAAACAATTTGCCTACATCCTTGCCTTTAGTATTCCTACTAAAGCCTTTCACCATCTAGATAACTTACAGGCGTTATCAACTACCTTTATAATAAAAGTTTTTAGGCACTATTGAACCATTACAAGTAGACTTATGGGTGCTACTAAGACAGTTTTCCAAATTTATTTAAAGGTATTACCTTAAACATTTCACAGAGTATGGTTTTAAATCTCCTAAGATCTCCTAACCAAAGGTTTTCTGAAATGGAATTACAACTTAGAAAGTTGAGAAAAACTCTCTCACTCAAGCAATGAATAATTCATAATATACTCATAAGGTATGTTTGATTTGTTTGAGAGTTTTGAGAGAAAGTCTAAAAGCTTGTTCTTCAAACTCTATTTTTGAAGATAGTTCTCATAAGCTTTAACAATTATCTTTTCTAGTAAGCTAGATCACTCTTGTATCACCCTTTTTTATTCAAAGATAACTTTCATTATAAAAGTACTCGCTTTTAAAAAATTTTCTCTTATTGTTTATGTTGTGAGTATGTCCTTTTATTGGTAAAGACACGAAACTAGCCATTAGAAAGAAGGTTGTCACTCTATGTCACTAGAGTAGACACTCAACACCTGTTGGACATTCTCCACCTCATTATTCAGTCATCAATTAGGTGATTTTCAAATAAAATACAACTTCAATGGTCGTTGGTATTATCAAAACTCCCGTTGGAACTAACTGTTAGAAAGAGATTTTCCTAGACACTCCTCTTCTAACTTTCTCAATTGTTTATTCAATAACTCCTTCAATGGTTGTTGGTAATTCTCAATGCCTATTGGTAATTCTTAATGTTTATTGGAATTTAACTACAACTCTTGTTGAGATATAAACAATGCCCATCATAAATTTCTGGGAGGATGTGAACTTGATGCTATATTTTTTAAGATTTTCGACAATGCTTCAACGGTTGTTGGTGAACTTCTAATGCCCATTGAAAATTAGTTCAATGCCTATTATACTTTTAAGAGTATCCCATTGGAGGGTCCATAAACTTTAGTTTTGCCCAAGAACTTCTCCAACGCCTATATCATGATCTTAAGAGTTCTATTCAAATCAAGTCACATTGTCCAATGCCTGTTGTGAGAATGCAACGCCTGTTGAGATTTCAAGAGCTGCACCCATTGTGAAGGTCAGGTTACAAAACTCAAGTTATTGAGTCATCCAATGCCAATTGTGCTTTGAGAGAAATGCTAGTTGAGAGTTTCGAAAGACTTTACCCATACTTAGGTGTCATTTCAACACCCATTGAGAATCTTCAATGCTTATTGTTGGAGTCACAATGCCTATTGAAGTGTGATAACACTTATTGGTTTTGAATACTTAGAGTTTTCACCATAATTCTTTCTCCAAACAACTTTGATTAATAGATTGATGTGGCTGTAAGATTTCACACAACCAACTTAGACAAAGGTTAGCTTTTAGAAGTGTATGTAATCATCAAAAGCTAGGTTCAATATTCTCCCTTTTTTTTTATGATGACAAATAATCTATCAAAGTTAATCAATCTTGCAAAAGTGAAAAATGTACATCATATAATGGAGTCAATAAAACAATATGATTTACCATTAAGTACACAAGTTATAACAATATGTTCATTTAATACTCCCTCTTAATTTCATATTATATGCACTATTATAACAAGTTCTCATATCAAGTTCTTTGCATAACAAGTTCACACACACACACACACACACACACACACACATATATATACTCAAATCCCTTTATGTATCAAGTCATTGCCATGTACATACTTTATTACTTATCACATTTTTCATTTAGCTTGCCTTTTTATACACATATACCTTGCCTTCTTCTCGTTACATATATACCTTCTCATATTCATATGCCTTCTCCTCCTTTGTCATTATCAAAAAGAGATAAACAAGAATAATAATAGCAAAGTAAATGGAATCATATAACAGTATAAACAGAAAAGGTTAATATATTATTGAATTAAAATTATTGTCCATTTACATCAGCTATTTTTGGGAAGAAAAACAAAGACAAAAGATATAAAAAAAATAAATATACAATATGAAGTGGTAGGGAAGTTGGTTTGAGCTAAGGGTATGAGCTAAGAATGGTTCTAAGGTTTGTATTTAGGCTCATCTACTGCATCTAACTCGATTGGGGTACTTGAAGTCCTAAGTTGTAAGTTCAACCCTTCCACTATCTAATCTAATGTCTGGTTGATGTCCTTCATGTCCCTTTAGAGTTTTGCACTTTTTGGTATAGGGACACAATAGAGGATTCAACATGTTAGACTACATTAGAAATGTCTCCAGTTGCTCAAAAACCTTTCTCTTAAAGTCAGTGAGAGATGGGCTAGATGTAGTAGAAGCAAGAGCACTTGTTCCAATCCCTTCTGATATTGCAACCCTTATTCTAATTGTTTCCCCAATATCCTTTTCTTCCTCTTCTTATTGAGGAATCTCTCCTTCTTCTGTTACTCTCCTAATCATACATAAATCTAACCCTTGTAGGATCTCTATGCTAAGAAGCATCTTTTTAATGATAGATTCATTGTGTGGTAGCTTCTCTAACATAATGTTCTTTTCTTTAAGTTCATCTTCTACCTGGGGAATGACTTTCACCTATTTGGCAATTTTGGTGATGCAGTGACCCATCACAAATTCATTTACTTTGTCCACCTATCTATCTATCCTTTGCACAAAAACAATGAAACATTGATCCTTTGCTTGTTCTTCACACATCAGAGATATAACAGGTCAGTGATTATGCAATTACCGTTTGACTGAGGTCTTCCATTTATGTTCCATGTGATGGCAAGCAATTCTTAAGGGTTGGCTTTTGATTTGTATTGCCTTATTGTTGTTACTATTATAATTACTCTTCCTATTGATTAAGCATTTCCAAAACTGATTTACCTCAACCTTGAAGGTTTGAGGAGGCTCTATTATCCCTATTATAGTAGCATCAAAACATTTTGCGAACATATTTGGCCTTAAAGTGTACTTCTTACCAAAAGCCTAAAGTTGATTGTACCTTCTTGTGCATAAGCATGGCAATCACATCCCAAGACTTCCAGTGTGGTGAGGAACTTCACCATAAGCTCCAAGTAGGAGGGTTCTTTTATGTGATAGAAAAGTTCTAATCTTATCCCCACCATGAGTTCCTCCACCTTTTCTGCTAAACCATGCCATTAAAGATTGCCCCATTCAAACAATTTTCCTCCTCTGATGTGTCTTTTTTGCAACTTGAGGGCCAATTTTTTCTCTTTCTCTATCTTAAGGTGGAATTGTTAAACTAGGGGAGATGTCTGCTCTGTTTTTGATACCTTCCCATTTCCTTTAGATTTAGGGTCAAGTTTGGGTTTCTTGGATGATTGAGGTTGGATGGAAGAAGGATCTACAGTTCTTTTCTTCTATGGGCCAACATAGAGGTTAAATTCTCCTCAATTTTAGAGTTAGAGTAGGATAGTTGAGGATTTTTCATTATCGATTGCTTGTACCTCCTAATTGATTCTACTTTGGGTGACATTTGGTTAAGTGTTTGAGGTTTGATAAGTGAGTATGCAAAATAAAATAATAATAGTAAATTGAGAGAGTAGAAAAAGTGAGTTGATAACACAGTAAAACAAAAAGTGAACTAACTTCAGGGTTATAAGGGTTTATATAGAAGTTCAAAGAATTCCTTTATTTTAAAAATATGACCATTGGGAGTGTTCAACGGTTGTTGTGAATTGAACAATGACTATTGGACACGACCATTAGATTGCTCAAGTAAGTGTTCTTCATTCAAAAATGGTAGCTACTTGCAATGTCCATTGGGTGAAGAACAACAGTCATTGGAAATAACACAATGATCATGGGGACTAACAGTAGCAAAATAAGGAACCTACAAATAACACAATGGTCATTGGGAAACACACAACAACTGTTGGCCATGTTTTTCAAAATAGAACTAATTAACAATTTTTTTCAAAATGCAACCATTTTGAAAACTAAATTGATAAATATTATTAATCAAACTCAATGATATAGCCATGAATTCAATTAATATATGGACATTTGATCAAGATTATACCCAATTAAAATCTTTAGCTTATTGAACCTAAAGACTTTAATAGTAATCAATTCAAGCAATAAAAACAAGCATCAACCAACAATAATAATACATAGATTGATAAAGATGAAGAAGAAGAACCTGTTGAAGTTAATCCAAATTATTCCTATCAATCATACTAAGTTCTCTTTTAATGAATTGTATCCTTTTATCATAAAGAGGTTTAGTGAAAATATCTATAAATTGATGGTTACTATCAATAAATTCTAATACAATATCTCTATTATTAGTATGATCCCTAAGAAAATGATGTCTTATATATATATATATATGTCTGCTTCTAAAATGTTGTATGGGATTCTTTGATAAATTGATGACACTAGTGTTGTCATACTTAATAGCTACTTGATTTACAATGACTTTGTAATCAAGTAGTTATTGCTTTATCCATAGGATTTAAGCATAACAAAGACTAGTTGTTGCATACTCAACTTCAATAGTTGATAAAGCAATTGAATTTTGCTTTTTGCTACTCGATGACACTAAGCATTTGTTGGCCCTTGGCACCAAGAAGGCGGGTTGAATTGGTGTATAAAAATTTAAAAACAAAGAAATGAGAATAATGAAGACAAGCGATTTATAGTGGTTCGGGTATTAACCAACCCTACATCCACTCCCCAATTCACCAATTGGGTATTTCACTCAATCACTAGTGTTTTAGAAGCTCACACTCAACTTACAACAATGTGTTTTACAGGCTCACACACAACCTTGCAACAATGTGTTTTACGGGCTCACACACAACCTTACAACAATGTGTTTTAGGGGCTCACACACAACCTTACAACAATGTGTTTTACGGGCTCACACACAACCTTACAATATGGTGTTTAATGATCACACCCAACAATTGACAATATTACAAAGAAAATTGAAAGAAATGAGTAGCAAAGATTGTCAGCTTTTTCTCTTGATAATAAATTTCTTGACAATAAATCTCTTGATATTTGCTCTTAATGCTTGGTGGAGTATTTATACCCAAATTCCACCAAGGAAACTAACGGCTAGTTTATAACGGCTAGTTTTATAACGACTAGTTTATAACGGCTAGTTTTTGATAGTGCTTTAGGAAAATATAGCCGTTGTGTTTCTTCAGCCAGTAAGTTGCGGTCGCTAATTCATTTGTGTAGACCGCGATTCTAACCGAGAATCAGTCTGTCAAAAATCTGCATTTTTTTAGTTCTCAAATTGCGGTCGCGACTCCGGTGCGACTCGGACCGCGAATTCTACTGTGACAATTGGACCTTAACTTGAGAGACTTATTTTCTGAAAAATCAACACTTAATAAAAATATTAGTAATGATCAATCTCCTTTGTCAAAATCAAAAGAGGTTATAAACTTAGGATTAATTATCCTAGTCCAACAATCTCCCCCTTTTTGATTTTGACAACCTAGATTGATCCAAAGTAAAAAATAATTGCAGAAATATAAAATTGAATCATATTAACAATCTTCCCCTCAACTTATGTGTTCTTTCTCCCTTAGTCATCATATCTCTCTTACTCTTACTCTTATCTCTCCCCCTTTGGCAAGATCAAAAAGGTTAGATAGGCATAAAGATAACTAAAAAGAAATATTAGCATAAAGTATTGAAGGAGCAAACATTAACATAAACATATGATTTAATAACATAGGAAGCTAAAAAGTTCCATTATCAGTGTTATCATAAAATGTTAAATGTAATCAAAACAAAAATGACATGAAAATCTATTTCAGCCAAGAAAAAGACAGGCATTAACGACATCAATGAAGGCCTTTATACATAGCAACATATGGAATGAAACCACACATCACTCATATTATAAACTTGAATTAGTATCCTAAGAACAAATACCAAAATTGCAATTTTAAAATAAAATATTTAAAGATGCTTGAGCATACCTACCTATAATAGCTTCTGAGAATTTATTAACCAAACTATTCAACAGCATGCGTTCTATGTCTTTTTTTGACATTCTGAGTGTATGCAATCCCAAGAAATCTTTTAGGCAGTAGATGCAATCCCAATAAATCTTATAGGCAGCAGATGCAATCCCAAGAAATCTTATAGGCAGCGGTGAAAAGATTGTCTGGCCTTTATTGTCTGTTATGAAGCCTCTATAAATAACTCGATTCTCTCACTCCCTCGTCATCAGGCAAACTACTCTTTTGAAACCCTTGTCAACTTAGTTTTTCTTCATTATTCCTCCATATACTATCCTTTCTACCTCACTCCTAGAAATGGCGAACAAATGCTTTGACCTGAACTTAGAAGCCAATGAGGAAGGGTTGGACCTAAGCCTTTGTCTTAGACAAAACAAAGGGAAAAAAGTCATAGAAGAGAATCCTCAGCCGGAGAAGAAACAGAAGATTATGAGAGAAAAAGAGGATGAAAGTACGGGAAAATCTACAGAAGACAGGCTTGCTCTGTTAGAGCAAAAGTTTGAAGATATTAAGAAGGAAATAAAGCTGCACTCTGACACTCTTGCTGCCAGAATAGATAATCATTTTATCTATGCTTCTCAGGTTCTTTGTCAACAATAAGTGAGAAGTGTAGAATGTTTGAAACAAATACATTCTACTCTGCAGCAAATCACTCAGTCTCTCCAAAGAGCTGTTCCAAAATCCTTCGTGCCTTCATCATCATCTTCCTCAAAAAGGCCACCACGCCCTTAGATGATGTAATTTAAATAATATGTATTGAATAATAATAATAATAATA
>CATIWR010107179.1:0-57778 GCA_949677035.1 Omphalea diandra
TCAAACAATCAAGAACTCAAATTCATGAAAATTTGACTTTTCCAATAAAGTAATAATTTTTGAAGGATAACTTAGATCAAAGTGGAGGAAGAAAAGGATAGTTGTGAACAATAAAGGAACAGAGAATTGGAGAAATGATATGCAAAGGAAGGCAAAGGAAGAGAGGGTAAGAATAACGATGAGAAGAGGAATTTATAAGGCAGAAGACATTATCATGAGGAAGAAGAATTCAAAAGAGAGAGGATTGACTTAGAGAGAGAGAGAGAGAAGGAAGAGATAGAAAGAGATGTCATTTTTGCGGAGTTCTTAAAGTTCGATATGCAATTGGAGTTGACGATTCATGGAAATTGCACCAAAGGCATTGGATAGAGCTTGCCAAACAGCAAAAGAAGAATTAAGGCCAATAATGAAAGGGTACACCTTTTCATTTAAGGATGCCAGAAGCCATAATTGAAGGAGCTGGTTTTTTTTTTTTTTTTTTAACCAAACCATAAATTTTGGATTTGGTTTTGGAGTGAGATCTGTATCTGAAGTAAGGATGGTTTTAGAAGGTGATGGTTTTATTTTATCAATGAAACCGTGCAAATCTTGAAAGTTTAAGATAGGGTTGAATTGAGTTTTCCACGCAAGATAATTAGTGGAATTCAATTTGATAGAGAGGGAAGAAGAAGAATTGATGAACGAATTAGAGGAGGAAGAAGACGATGAAGAGAGAGGAATAAGAGTCATATTGGATCCACGCAAGATAGTTAGTGGAATTCAATTTAATAGAGGAGGAAGAAGAAGAATTGATGGACGAATTAGAGGAGGAAGAAGATGATGAAGAGAGAAGAACAAGAGCATATTGGATCAAAGATAAACAATTCTACCAAAAGCTCGGACTTATAGATAAAGACCCAAAGATCTCCTTATGCCATAGTCATAAACCCAATCCACTATGCTCCGCAGCTTATCTTTCACTAGGCAGAGACTCGACACCTCTTTGAGGATTCCGTGGATCGAGCCCATGACCAGAGGACATAAGGGAGACTCTGATACCATGTAAATAATGAGAAGAAGAAAAGAGTTTGAAGAATTAAAGAGTTTGAAGAATTTTAGAAAATATGTATATATAATAAAGACAGAGAATCAGTTTTATATACAGACCTACTTTCCTTGTATACAAGCCTATAATTAGGCCAATAATCAAGCCTATAATTAAGCATATAATTAAGCTTATAATCAAGCCTATAATCAAACATATAATTAAGCATATAATTATGATAATTACTACAATTAAAAGATAAACACTAAATAAGAAATTTACAGTACAAGATATAAAAATATTCATATGATTAACAAATGTAATATTTATTAATTAATATAATATTTGCAATTTATAATATTTAATATAGTGTGTGTATAATGATTTCTATATTATACAACTTTTTTTTTTATCATATTTCAAATAAATATTTTTTAGATATAACCTAATATAAATTAATATTTATTCAAAGTAAAACAACAGCTATAATATAATTTGGAATTCTATATTAAAAAATTTATAAACATGCTATTATATAGTAAATCAAAATTAAATTTAAATATAATAAAAATTTTATATTAAAATTTAAGAAAAATTTAAAATTACAGCATACATGCAATAAAAATTATTAACTAATTCAAAAACCGAATAGCATAGGTACCTTGGTCTCTTTAAATATGAAGCTAATTGTAAATAAAGCTAATTTTAAATAAAGTGATGACTATAACAAATTTTAAATTATTAGTGTCCGTGTTATTATAATAGAATTGTATTTGTGATTCAATTATCTTTTCCCTTCCCATTTAATTTTTTTTTTTTTGCAATCGTTTTAAAAAAATTTCACATATAAAAGAATATTTTTCATCCATACATTTAAATTCCAAATTTATAATTTTGGCAATAACCTAAATATTTGTGATAACTTATTAATTATAATAATGTTAATTATTATAAACTTTGTGATTTATCATATTCAATTAAATTATTTTTCATAATTCAATATTATTCATTTGGTCTCTTTCATTTATTTTAACATATTATTAGGTTTTTATATTAATTTTTTTATGGAAATCTATATGGTTTATAATTTTAAGTCTTTGTGATTTATTATATTTAATTAATTCATTTTTTCACCTTTCAATGCTACATATAATAATTCATAATCCATTTCATTTGATTTGTTGTACCATTAGATTATTCCATTAAAATTATTTAAAATTTTCATTATTCTATTGTCTCATCAACTTTTTTTATTTACAGTTTTAAAATAACAGGAAAAAATTTAAGCAAATTAAATACAATCAAAATTAAAGATATATTAAGATTAAAATCAAATTAAATTAATTAAACTCAAACTGAAAATATAGAGTTAAGGATCCGAAATTTGGACAATAGATGAATTCACACATGGAGAGAAAAATATATTATCACTATAAAAATATTTTGTTTTGTTGTTTTATATTTATGTCATTGATTAGGGGAAAAAAAAACTCTTAAGTTCTAATAAAAAGGTCTAATAAAATAATGGATGAAATGAAAGGGAGACTATTTCATGCAATAATATTGAAAAAGTAAAGACTAATTTAATTAAATATGCAAATCACAAAGATATTTTAATAATAATCCTATAATTTTCAATAAAAATAATAAAATGACCCAATAATATAATAGAATAAATATGAAAGATTAAATCATACAATATTAAAATAGATTTAATTAAATATAACAAATATAGAGAATTTATAATAATTAATTAAATATAATAAATTACAGAGAATTTATAATAATTAATTAAATATAACAAATTACAGAGAATTTATAATAAACAACCCTTATAACAATGCCTTTTAATCAGAAGGCATGACAGTCTCCTAGTCCGAATTATTTCCTAAATTTGTGATGTATTTATGCAGTGAATTCTTAATTTTCTCCACTTGCAAATTCATGAATGCTTTAACAACCTTATAATAATAATAATAATAATAATAATAAGTTATAGAAGTTGCCATACATATGCACAATGTCAACCACAAAAAAACCATAATAATTGTCCCATTCATGTTGCTGCTTTTTCGATCTTTATCATAAACAATGTAATCTATATCATTATTCTCCAGGTCGGCATTTAACCATTCATCCATACTTTTGATGGGTTTTCTTTTTGGTGATGCAATCTCTAGTTTCCTGACACTTGCCCACACGTATAATTGGATCTAAAGAGGACTAAGACGAGTAAATTCCATTCGTATAAGGGCTTGTATGGGAGTTGATTGGAGAGTCTTAAGGGATGAAATTTTAAAAAGTTTAATAAGTTAATTTTGTTTGTGAGTTTTTTTAGATTTAACTGAAAATTAAAAATTTACATCCATTTACTTTTAAATATCTATTTTCCTTAATTTCTAAATCGAAAATTTATATAATAAGATAAAAAGATTTTAAATAATTACATTTCATTTCATATCTTTTTATTTCATTTTATTTCATATTTTTTCATTCTAAAGAAACTCTCATGCAATACATAAAGGAAAACTAATCAATTAATTAATACTATATGTTATTATCAACTCTGAACATAAGAAACACTAACTCATTAATAGTTATCTGCCTTTGATGTAACCATGAAAAGGGTTTATAAGAACTTAGGAGAAGTCTGTAGATGGGAATGCAGTTTGGATTTTTAGCGCCCAAGTAAGCTATAATTGACTTTATTACACTTTTTAATTAATGGAGTATGATAATAGGAAAATTCAGATGAAATGAAACAAGTGGCTATTCACACGCCCCATATGTTGCAATGGCAGACAAATATCAATGGCTTCCTAACCTCAATGGGAAAAGACAGAAAAGAAGCTTCCAATAACTTATATGGAAGATGGTCTATAGCACCACATGTACTAACATAAATTTATAAAAGATGGACAAATAATATTTAGTTCTAAAAATAGACTCTCACTCATATTTTAATAAATATTTTAAACAATGAAAATAAAAATATATATAATATTTTATTATAATGGTCAATACATATTATTTTTTTATAAATATATATATATATATATATATACACACACACACTGAAAATAGAATGTCCTTTGATGCAGCACAAATTAGAAAATTAAAGTACAAATTCAATAGTTATTGATTAAATTTTACAATAATAAAATATATAAATTTCAGTTTTAACACAATCCATCATATTTATGTGTTCATATCCTCTAGAACAATCTTAGAGGGGGAAAAAATAGTATTTAGTTCTAAAAATATAGCCTCGTTCATATTTTAGTACATATTTTGAAATAATAAAAATTAGAAATATATATAATATTTGTTATGATATTTAATGCATATCATCTTTGTTCTATAAAAAAAAAATTATAGTAACATACTTCTTTCATTGTGATACAAAATATTATAAAAATATATCCATCTCATATAAACTTTTGTGCTACATATTCTGAAGAATTATAATAAGGTCTCCTTGATGTAGTGCAAATTAAAAAATTACAGTACAAATTTGATAGTCACAGTTCAAATTTTATAATAATCGGTGCCATAAATGTCAACTTTAATATAATCTTTCATATTTGAGGGTTCATGTACTCAAACATAACCCTATAGAGAAAGGACAAAGAGTAATTAGTTCTAGAAATATACTCTCATCTATATTTTAAGACATATTTATTAAAAATATATATAATATTTATTATGATGTTTAATGCATTTCATTACAAATTATATATATATATATATATATATATATATATAATTTAATTAGTCTAGTTTTTATCCGACTTAATTTGAATATCAATCCGAATAATAAAAATAATTTAGAATCAAAATTGAATTTATGATTAATTTAGCACAATTTAGTTTTGGTTTAGATATTTTTATTATTTATTTTTTAATATAATTTTAATTTGATTGGATTCCATTTATTCAGAATCAGTTCTCGCTCTTAAAACCACAGAAATTGTTGTCGTGCTATGTTTCAAATAGGACGAGATCACGTTCTGTGTTTGATGAGAAAACCGGTGGCCTGTGTTCAATGGTCTGTTTGATGCATGTTGGTCCGTGAATTGAATGGTTACAAAGCACAAGTAAGTTATGGGCCATAACTCAGCTGCTGATGGTCCACACTTCGTTTCAATTTCATTTTGGTATGTCAATCATTCCATCCATTCATTTCTTCGATTTATTCAGAAAATATACGAGAACATGGCAACATCTTTAATTACAATTGAGAGATAATCAAGTTAAAAATTATGTTCCTAGCAATGGATGTAGGAAATTAAGTAATTTAACTACAGAATCTTTCAGAGTACGTAAACTTTTTTGTATCTCACTCCCATATTTATGAGATCATAAAGAGTAAAGCCGTGTCACATAGGTAAAATTATATTGTCGAGTAATAATAACTGAATATTTATACTGAATAATAACCACCATTAATAATATTATAGTTTAAAATCTATAAAAAGTAATTTACAATTACATCTTTATACTAAATATTATTTAAAATATTACTAAAATATTCTCATAACATTTAAAATGTAACTTAACATATTACATATTAAATAATATATTATATATATCATTCAATACTTTGCCATTTGACACTGTAGTAAAAACCTATAGCTTCTCTTTTGCATCTGAAAGCTCAATCGCCTTGACCTCAATCCAGAAGTAGAGCTTACTATTAGATTCAATCTCCATTTCTGTCCATGACTAACCAATCTTGAAAAACAAGAAATTCCACTTCTCCATAGATAAGTATCTACAGATTAAAGCAAACCTAATAGAACATAACACATCACTTCAACAACTAACAAATGTGCACATGGTTTGAAACATTGTCCTAACTTCCATGTTCTCCATAGTTTTTTATTTGGCCAAATGCATAAATTTTCCTTTGAACTGTTTGTAATTGGTTATTATGCCACCTCAACTTTGATTGTGACCAATTTAGACCTTAAACTTTTATTTTTAATTAATTTAACCCTTAATTGTCTAGTCAACAAGACATGTTTACAAAATGTTCTAAGAAGAGCGTGAAAGATAAAATTATGTATTAAAAAACACATTGTACAACATTATATAACAATAACTAGATTAAGGAATTTTTACAATGGTTAATCCCTAAACATCTATTGGCCTTCTCCTTCCCTCTCTCTCTCTCTCTCTCTCTCCCCTCTGCTTTCCTTTTGCAACTTTCACTTTGAAATAGAGTCGTTAGGGTTCCTTTGGCTTTAAATATGGCCATTTAGAGAGTGAAAAGGTTGCAATTGCTAGTTTTTTCTTCAAATAAGAGAAATTAGAACATTGTGGACCTAGTAATCCCATATTGCAATTGTGGAGAGGCTGCTACATTGAGATTTTCATGGACTAATTTGAATACTTGTAGAAGGTTTTTTGGTTGTTCGAAATATGGGGTAAGCTCAATTTTGTTTTTCTAGTTTCAATTGATTTCTTATGTAATTTGTAACAAATAGTTGTGGGTTACTCTTGAAGTAGAGAAGAGGAGCTTACAACTTCTTTATGTGGTTAGGCCCTCCAATTAAAGAACATTTGAAGCAAATGATTTTAGGGTTATTGTGAATGGCGAAAAAGATGGAAGAGGAAAAAAAAAAATTTTGAGGAATGGACTGTTAAAGTGATTATTAGCTAGTATAATTGAACTTATTTATGTGAAGTTAAAGGAGAAATTTAAATGAATTAATAGTTTAAGTATGTTGTATTTGCAATAATAAAATATGTTGTATTTGTTGTAATAGAATCACTTACTATTTTAAATGCAATAAATGTTGATGGGAGTTATATTTTGTCCCTATAATTGAACTAATGTAGCATTTTCAGTTTCAATTTGGATTCAATGAACTGATATATTTTGTTATTATAATCGAACTGTGTAGTAATAGAAACAAAGTTTCAATTTGGATTCAAAATAGAGTTTCAATTTGGATTCAATAGAACTGATATATTTTAGAAATAAAATATTAAACGGTGTCATGTAATGAAGTAAAATAATTTATTGAGAACAAAATGGTTACCATAAGGATATTGCTAATAAGAAAAATATCAAAGTATGAAAGAGATGAACATATTTGCTACAAACAAACTTGAAATTTAAACTAATTTTCATAAGTTAACAAAATGTCAATATTAGAATACTAATTCTGATAAGTTAACAAAATATCATAATTGTAAATCACATTAAGAATATCATAACAAACTAAATATTATGTGATTTGCTACATATTTAAACTAAATAATAAGTTTGTTTGACAAGTTCTGTTACAAAAATAAAATATTTAGAATTCTAATAACTCCAAGTTGAATTTGCAGAATTAAAGCTCTATTGTGTGCTTCCATGCATTAGAACATTGGTTCCTTGTGATGTTACTTGACTAACATTCACTTGTGATCCAATTTGGGTTCCATTATTATCATTTTGCCTCATATTCATCATTTGTATATCCCTTTGATGTTGAAGTTGTCTAAAAGTGATTGTTGGTTTGTTTTGCCATTTAAGACCACATGGGTTGAACCCAAAGTCAATGTTGACCTCACTTGATCTTTTAATGGTAAGTGGAATGATAACTCTTGATGTAGTAGAAGTAAACTACAAAAAAATCAAGACATTTAAGGCATAAAATGAAACAAAATAAACAAAGATCTAGATTACTTATATGAAAACCGGTCCCTCTAGTTTCGTCATCATATTTAAGGCCAACTCCTTTTGGTACTTTTGGAATCTTGTTTGGATGGGGCATTGGTGAAGGTGTTGTTGATCTTTTACTGCCTTTCTAAAGAGACACACCTTTTCCTTTGTTGGAATTTGAAGTATCTTGACTACATAGTACATTAGGAAGATTGATACAAGATGAATTTGTAGAAATAAAATCCTTGCACCCACTTTGATCCCCTTCAGCATTTCTCCCCTAACAGTATGACCATCACCAAAAATTACACTTTCAGAACCCTTTCCTCTTCTCTCACCCCTCGAAATAAAAACACATTTCCCTAGCAAAACCACTCATTTCTCCTCTTCCATCATTCACCCCTTATGCCTTTGAAGCACTATTATCTCTATGATTAGCACTCTAAATAACACTTATATATATATGTAAGCATAATTAAGCAACAAAAAGTAAATGTTAGGTTTGAAAAAAAAATATAAAGATATAAGTTGGTTATATCACCTGAGGTGGTGCAGATGCTCTCTGTTGGCACCCTTATTTATTACGATAAACTTGTTTGCATGTTGAACAAGTCATTTGAATTCTTTTTCTTGATTGTTTTTCAAATTTTTCCTTTGCTCATCTTTGTCCTTTCTTCTATTCATTTTTAATTTCCCAACTTTTTTCTTCACTTTAAGAGGCTCCATGTTAGGATTATTGAATTTTGGCCATAACTTTATGCCCCTTACAGGTTGTAACACATGTCCGTATGCCTTAAGGAAAGTTTCTTTCTTATACCACTTACAAATGTAATAAGTTGGCTCTAAATTCCTATGATGCATAGCACATATGGCATGTGCACATGTTATTCCTTTTAACTTCTAAGCTCTACAAGTGCATTTTTGCATCCTTAAATCAACTGTGTCGCCATATTCACCATCAATGATTTCAAAACCAACTTCTCCATTCCATTTAATATGACATTTCATTGAATGGGTAATATATGATTTTAATTTTGTCACAATAATAAAAGGTATATTTGTTGTCCAAGTTTCAACAAATTATATTATCTCTCTTATTCTATTCATCACTTGGACCCTAATCCCTTCTAACATTGCAATTATATTGTAACACTTATGAGTTAGAATCCACCCATTAAAAGTCTCACACATATTATTATCCATAATGTCACATTGACAATTAAAATTAACATAAGCCCCACACCAAGTTATCTTATTATAATTTAATAGATCTTGCACACATCCATTACTTAGCTTATCCAATTCCTTACTTGTCTTTGAATTGCACCTTAAATGTGGACCAAGATGTCTCCCAAAACTTTTTTTCTCTTCTTTTGATCCTTCCATCTCTTGCTCCAATTCCACAAATATGCCTAGCACACACATTTTGTGTCCCGCTAAAGGTAATTCCTCTTTTACAACTAAAACAAAACGTTGCCACATAAATAGTTTGAAGCACAATAAGTTGTTGGTAGTTTTAAGCAAAAAAATTATAAACAAAAAATATAAAGCATTTAAAGTATGCACCTTTTGCATATCAGTTATCATAGTCCATGAGTTACCATTTGAGATTCCTAAGTCCATCTTCGAAGTTAAAATGAACCACTTTCAATTTTTTTTTTTATTTTCAACCTCAACAACATTCCAGGCTAAAGGATATATTTGCTTGTTGCCATCTTTAGACAGCTACAAGTAATTATCCTTTAGTAAGACCCATTAAAAACCATTGATTAAACCCCAATATTCTTTTACATCCCTCTAAATATCTCATTTTTAATGCATTAAAACAAACATAAAATCTCTGGAACAACTGTTTTCCATTTTCAAGTCTCTTCCCTTTGGCAAAACATGTAGTCCCAAGATTAGATCTCTTAATCTCATCACAATAATCATATAATCTAGCAAATTTAACTTAAATTTAACTTTATAATCCCCAACCATGCTTTTAATCACTTTAATCTTTTCCCTCCTATATATTATTACCCCACTTGTAATTGTAACTCATATTTACACAACTTTTGAATGGCTCTGTCAGTGATTTCTAGTTATGAAAAAAAATCCAATCCTTGAAGTCATTTGCAATAAATTTGGAGTTGCATAGCTTGTTTCTATTTGTTCTATAACACCTATGAATTGGATTATAGGTTTTGATAATAAAAATTTTTGTATGGCCTTTTATGTTAGCAAATAACAACCAAAGGCAGCCTTATTTATTGCATTTGACTCTAGCCCTCTTTGCCTCATTAGGCCTAATGTAAGTGGCACACCTTTAGCCATAACATATTTCCTAACTGCTTCTCTAAATTGATTTGCATTCATAAAAATCATCCGAAGCTCCCTATATGGTATAGGAGGATCAAGGTCAATGTACAGATCTCTCCCTTTTAGTATGCTTCTCACTCCCATAAGCAACCCCATATTCATCTTCGTCACTGACCTCTCTACTATCCGAATCTAAGTTGTCATAAATCTCACTAGTTCTTCCCTTCCCAGTATACTTATTCTCTCCAGTAGCATTTTCATGCCCAACATGAATCCCTACCTCACCTAAAGGAAAATCCTCTTCATATGGATTAGTTGCCCTCTACTTTTATTTGCTTTGAATTACTTAACATTTTCTCTAATAGCTCTCAATTCTTCATCTATATCACTCACATTTATTTCTTCAACTTCTAAATTACCATCACTTAAATCTTCGAACTCTGATTCCTCAATTCCAACCTTATACTCCTCATCCTCAATTGAATCTAAGCTTTCCTCATTCTCACTTAATTCTGCTCTTTCCTCTTTAATGTCAACATCTTCAACATCTACTATGTTTTCTTGTTTACTCAAACCTTCCCAACCTTTACCACTATTAACCTCTTCATCACTCCCATCATTTGAAAGATCATACACAACTTCAGTCTTATTCACATAATGTGTAAGATATAAATCTAACATATCTCCATTCTTCACACCAGTCAGTATATCTAGAATTCCCAAATCATCATATAATTATACAAAACCATTTCCATTCTTACTTTTATAGTAAATTCCCTTAGCTTCAAGATACCCTAAATCCCTCATTTAACCCCATAGCTCAGGCATAGATAACCTATCTATATCAACATTTTTATCAACATGCACAAACCCCCTTAATGTAGCTAGGGTAAGGTTCATTTACTATTTACCCTTTTGATGCCATCTAAGGTCAACTAATAGGTCAACCATTCTGATTAAGGTCAACTAATAGATCAACCATTTTGATTCAACAAAGCAATAAAAAAAAATTAGATTTTTGTATGGGACAGGGACCATAAATCATACATTTAAACTTCAACTAAGGATTCTTCTTTGTTTTAGAGATTCTTCTATGTTATAGAGACTAAAAAGCCCTAGCATTTCATATAAAATAACAAAAATCTCAAAACCATTTATATTCGCAAACCTAAACAACCACATGCATTTATACCTTACTCAAAGATTCTTGTTCTATTCATGCAAAATATGAAAGTGCATTGTTAATTTCATTACTTAACTTTTAATGTCTATGCGAGTTCTAATGTGTGAATTTTTAATTATTGCAGTGCATCATCAATTTCTTGCTCTATCGATTATGAGTGCTATTCGATTATGAGAGTATGATTGAGAGAGTTTTAGGTTTTTGTTTTGGTTACTTTTCTCTATTTTTGCCTTTTTTTCACTTAAAATGAGTACATTATGATTAGGATAGCAACAATTGATCCATTTGTCAATCATTTGCTCATATTAGCGTGCATGTCTGTCACACATTTTCCTCTTTATCTCCAAGTGCATTTAATTAGTGATTAATAATATTATAGCCATTAAATTGATTAAAAATAAAAGCGTTAGGTTTAAATTTGTCATCATCGTTGAGGTGGCATAGTGATCAATTGCGAACTGTTTTTATTTTCGTCATCAACTAAACAATGTGCACACGGTGGTTTTAAACATTGTCCTAACTTCCATGTGCCCCATAGTTTTTTTTTTTTTTTTTTACTCAATTTGGTGAGGAATAATGTGGTAGATATGGACCCATCATACCAGATATAGTCCTGTCCCGAATAGCGCCACGCATGTTACGTATGCGACATTAATCCCTGAATGGAAACACAAATCCAAACTGTATATTACGTTATGTTGTTTCATTTCTTTTAATAATTAAATTTATTAGGGTTTTGCATGTCTTCATTATGCCTTCATTATGCGAAGTATTCCCAAAGAATCTTCCCTTCTTCACAAACGAAAGATTTGGGTTGCTATTCTTTTGTCATATGCAAAGTCTTTCTAGAAATAGAATGAATTTTATGGCTTAGTGTTTTATTCTAGTGTTTATATGAGGCTTGAAACTTTTACTATCATTTTTTATTAAAGTATTTACAAGAAGAACATAGTGAAAATTTTCATGTATTAATTAGAATTAAATATTTTTTAATATTAGACAAAGATATCACACTTATGAGATTTAAATTCTAACATCCACTATAAGAGTTTCATCTAACACTAAATTAAGACATCAGTTAAAATTAAATATTTCTTTGAATGACCTTAAAAGTATATTTTTATGTCAATTTTACGCATCTATAAAGACTTTTATTTTTAAATAGTAATAGTCTAATAGTTAAAATTTTTTTAAAAAAACTCCTCGATCACTTGAACTTAATCCTCAAATTATCATCAGACTTTCTAAATCAACCAAAAAAAAATTTTTCAATTTTATTTATTGAGCATTATGTAAATAGATATTTTATTAATTCTAATATGAACTACTATTATCTTTCTTTTTTCCTATTTTGTGGCAGAAGTATTATTTTTCTTTTACTTTCAGTGCTATTTCAAGAAAATTTTTACACTGTTGCATATCAATCAAGTTTACATGGTTATTCTAATTAAAGACAAATCATCTATGTGGAGAACATTAAAAGAGGCAAAATTGTTATTTGTGAATGACTAAGCATAAGTAGTTAAACAGAATTTGATTTTATTAAACTTTCAGACCATCTAAAGATCCAACTAATAAACTTCCAAAGAGGATAAAACTTGTCTATAGGGGACTGCACCACCACATTGAGTATGCATGGTATGGTTATCGGAGAATAGTGTCAACCCAAGAGGAAATGAAATAGCTAAATAAGAGCTTTTAGTCGTGTAATTAGGCATGCACGTACAGCCATTTCGTCAGTTTATATGTACTATTCAGTGCAGCTCAAAGTAAACCCAAAATCCAGAAATTTTTTTTAAAAAAAAAGAGCAATTGAAGAATATGAAGGACTATATCAATAGCGATGGGTCGGCTGCTTATTATGTTCAGGGCAATAATATCACCTGGAAGTCAAGTCAGCGATTTTAGATAGCCAGAACTTAGCGGACACATGCTTAATTATTGTCGAACAATGCATGTAGAATTTGATGAATGAGGTAAAGAGACTGGGCGACTATCACAATAATGAAAAAAAAAAAAAACAATGAATTGATAGGGTGACCTTCCGCCCCCGCTTAGCTCATCTCAGGGCTCAAGTGATTCACCGAAGTGATAAGACCTTGAAAGCTGCTTTTTCAAGTCTCTGTCTTTCCCCCTTCATGGTGACAACTTGTTCAGGAGATGTTGCTGAAGACCGTATTGAATCCCCCGATCTTTTATATATATATATATATATATGTAGTTGAATCAAGCCATGGAATTTTGTGGTTATACTTATCTTAGAATGAATCGCATTGACGGAATTGTTGTGTATAGTATGAGACCTTCAAGAACTACAACATTTGCGTTCATAACACTCCAATGGTGGGACAATTTTAAAAAAGTTTGAATTGAATATTACGAGATAAATATTTGTATTACAGTAACAATTCTTAAATATTGAGACATTGAAAGGAAGAATCCATCTACTTATATTCTCTGATGATCTCAAATTTAAATTTTGAGTCAAACTGTCAGTGACCAAATCATTCACGGAATGAATGCAACATCATAAGTTTATTTCAAGTAATCACGATCAAAGGTCCCAAATAAGAGTGCCGCATCCCTTGTGTGATGAGAGATCAAAATGCGGCAAAAGTAGGTTCATGATTTGTTAATGGCTGCCTTGTCCATTAGAGGAAAGACGTGTTTCAAGAGAACATTGTTGGAATTATGGTTATTATTATATCCAAGGCCCTAAATTGGTCCGTTGGCCATATCCAAAAATAAAAAAATGATAGTTGTCATAAATGAGAGTAGAAGACGCTATCTTTACTTCATCACCACTAATTTCCTATCAATAGATGTTAGTGCATGCATTCCTTATTGAATTTACAAATTCAAAATGTAGATTTTTGTCTCAACACTTTTTTTTTTTAAATAGAATAATCTTTTATTAATAAAAAATAATAAATATAACTAAATTTAATTGCGTCCAAGAAATATATAAAAATTTTGTTATACAAATGAATTTTTTCTCTAAGTTTTATTGATCATACTGACAAAACTATTGTATACAACACCTTGATGGCTACGATTAACACATTGGTAAAAAATACATTTCATTCGATGACTATATTAAGCCACAAATTGACTTCGTTATCATTTGACAAGTTTTTAAACGAGTTTGATCTTATGAATATGAAACTCAAAGTTCTCTTAACGTCCATGACAAAAAACAACGAACTTCTATCAAAGGAGATAAAATAAAAGACACATAATATTTCATGAACAAAATTAACAAACAACTAAGAAAAATAAGTCTAATATAAGATTTTAAATGGATTTTCAATCAAACAACTTTATCTTTATTGTTGTATGGTCTTTATTTATTTCCGAATAATAAAACCTTAATAGTCATAAGATTTTCTTTTATACATTTTTTGTTTGCAATATATTTTCTCAAATTCACTATTAAAGAAATATAATATATTTTATTATCAAAATTTATAAACTCTGACTAACATATACAAATAAGATAAAAATATAATTTGGTTATTTATTATTATTGAAAAAAAATAAGAGAAAAAAAAAGAAATAAATACAGAGCAAAAACATGGAGTTGGTTACCATTGACGGCAAGAAAAGCCATCAACTGCGGAAAAAAAAAAAAAAAAAAAAAAAAGCCGTTGACGGTAGAAAAAAGAAAATTCAAAAAAAGATCTCTATAGATGGTGACAAGAATTTAGCTTAAAAAAAACGTCATAAGAAAATAGTGTCTGTACTCTTATTGAGAAAAAGAGCATAAGACTCACCATGCATCCTGTTGCACTTTTTTTGTTTTTTACTTTTCTTTTTAAGAACAATGGTAACAATGTTAATTTTATGATCTCCAACTACAGTTATCAATTAGATAATTGAGTAACATTAAATTGGTTGGTCTTTTCATGTTTTTTTAAAGTAAGAAAAATAAGAAATTTTGATTTTGATTATTTCTTCATAGTAATAGTTATTTTATATAATTCATGATCTATTGAAATTTCAATGAATAAAAAACAATTCTTTTGTCTATTATCAATATTTATATTAATTAATATCGCTTTAGGGTGAATTTTACAATGATATATGTGTTATTATATTATGATGCTATTATATAAAATTTTAAATTATGTATAATTTATTTATAATAATTTTATTATTATTTAAATAATTTTATCAAAGCAAAATTTATTTAAATAATAAATAATTATACATATTGATAAAATTATTATTTAATTTTTTAATCTATTACTTTAATATTTTTATAATTATATTAATTATGATATGATATAATAACATATACAAGACTATTGGATTACCATGAATCATTACTATGTGTAAAGAATCACTAAATTATCAAAGACATGGTGTTCTCTTAGAAGAGAACTTCAAACCAAACCATGTGTACATGTGACAAACATGAGATACATAGGTAGCACAGTAACAGAAAATACGAAAATAGAAAATGTGGAAATAAATATGGGAAAATGATATTTTTTTAAAATGTAGGAAACGAAATATGGAAAAAATGTGTAAATATAAAAAATATATATAAGAATATATTTCTAAATATTTTTCTTACATATAATAAATATTGAAACAATTAATTATGAGATCATATAAAAAAATAATATTAAAAATAATTATCTAAATCAATATTAATTATAAAAATAAATAAGATGATAATAATCAATCAAATATTTAAAAAATAGATATTAATTATTTTTAAGTTTCATAATCAAAATTAATAGTAGAAAAAAAAAATTTGAAACATTTCGGACAAGTTTCGGTGAGTTTCTTGAAATGAAATATTTTCAAAATGTGAAAACACTTCTCTCCAAAAGTTTTTGTGCTTCATAGTGAAATACTATCACTGCACACAGAGGGGGAGGAAAAGGTATTTTAAAAGGAAAGAAAGAAGTAAACAAAAGAAAAGATAAGAATCATTAAAGGAAGAAAGAGAAGATATATTCATTTTATTTGGATGAGTGAGAGGGAACAATAATAATTAATTTTGAAAGACAAAAAGACTTTTTAAGTTTATATATAGTTGACAAGTTAAATTGTTTATGTTTCAAAAATAAAAAAGATAATTTACGTAAATATTCAATCTATAATTTACATAAATGTTCATTCTTTCTCATTTAATTGAAATTTTTTATAATTCAAATTGGAATATAATCAATGTTATCTTCTCCAAAAGGAATGAAGGAAAATCGTTCTCCTTCTATTCCCCTTTCTTCCTCAAAAAATTAAAAACCAAATATAATTGTAATTAATTCCTCTTCTATTTACTTTCCTTTCCCTTGAATTAATCTTCATCCATGCATAATATACATGTAATTAAGTCCTCCCCCATATACCTAAACACAAACGATATTTTGATCTCATTTGACAAAGGCAATAAATATCTTCATCAATTTACACTTTTTCATGCAACAGATGTTTAAAATGATCTATACTTTTTCATCAAAACCTCTTTTAAATCACTTTAAATGTTTTCATGAAATATCTTGTCAATCATAGATATAAAATTAAGGTTTTCATAATTTGCAAGCTTGACGTAGAACACAAATTATGACATTGAATTCACTTAATAATTCCATGAAATCTTTGCTTGCCTAACCAACAAATACATACATTAATTGCATAAAAAAAATGTTTTAAAATTAATTTAATTTTTTAATTATCCATTTTTCCCTCGAAACCTATCGGCCATATCACCTCTTCAATTCAAGGTTTGAAGTCCTTTATAGACATTTTAAACACATAACACATTGAGTTTCACCCTCTCTCTCCCCTATGCAATCAGATCTAATTTCCCATTCATTAGAAAACGCAAACCTAACTCAAAGACTTGAAAGAAAAGAGGAATTGGAATCCTAAACCAGCAAGTGGTATATTTGGAACACACACGTGTCTCATATTCCAAAGCTAATTACAAATAAATCACTTCCCCCGAAAACTTAATCATTTTCTTAATAATCATCCACGCAAATACAATGACCCTAGCAAACGAGGCGCACCCACTTAGGCAAGATTTGTCGAGTAATAGAAAGTATAACATGGAAAATTTTCTTAACCCTCCAATCACCATGTGCCACATGAACATTTTGTTTTTTGTCTCCCCTATGACAAGCAAAGCAAAATCATAAAAATAATTCAAACATTAACCCTATAGATATGAGTACAAAATGAAGCTTTAAAGCTTATAAATATCTTCTCAAGGCTTCAAAAAGAAAAAGAAAAAGAAAAAGAAAACAAAGGGTTTCATTTGAAGATGTTCTTTGTCTTGAAATCTTTGTCAAGGTCAGTTCATGATGAACAACACAATAAAGATCAAGATCAAGATCAAGATCATCCAGAAACCAAGAATACTAGCACCGACGGTACGTGCACATCATTAACAGTGTGGAGAAAGTCGCTTATAATAAATTGTAATGGATTTACAGTGATTAATTCCCATGGAGATTTAGTTTATCGCGTGGATAATTATATTGTTCGCCCTCATGAACTCATTCTTATGGATTCCTTAGGGAAATCCATCCTCACAATGCATCGTAGGAAGGTACGTACATAACTTTATATTATATTAGATTTCAACTGAAATTTGAATTCGCTTTCATCTAATAGTTGGATTAAGTTGTATTATGGAACTAAAGGGGATGATTTTTTTCTTTTTCTTTTGGGTAGAAGTTTGGATTGGCAGATGGGTGGCTTGTGTATGAAGGGGAAGTGGGTAGACATTGTTCAACAACAATAATAGAGAAGAAGCCAATTTGGAGTGTAAAGAAGCACAGTAACAATATTCTACTAGTAAATCATAGTAGTAGTAGTAGTAGTACTAATGTACTTGCATATGTTTTTCGAGGAACGACAGAGAAAAGGCATGCGTATGTGATAGAAGGTAGTTATAGACATAGATCATGCAAAGTGTTGGATGAGTCGAGAAGAGTGGTAGCAGAAATACAGAGAAAAGAAGCTGTAAAGCGAGGAGTTTCTTTCGGGGTAGAGGTTTTTGTTTTGGTTGTACAGCCAGTGTTTGATCCAGCATATGCTATGGCTCTTGTTTTGGTGTTGGATCAAATGTTCTCATAGAGTTGTTTTTTTTTACTTTGTTTGGTCAATTAGATTTGTTTTTGAAATTGGTACATGCTGTATTTGGTATGTTTTAGTGCTAGAGGAATTAAGATTAAACAAATGGTGAAATGCCCATCTGACCATCTTGAGAAGGAATTAATTGTTCTTGATAATTACCTATCTGGTTTTTTTACAGTTGAAGAAGAGAAGTTAAAAAAAAAAAAAAAGGCTAAGAAGAATGCATTGGATGACAGTTAAAGCAATTGTTCGAAATTCCCAGAATTTGTTTTTCAAAGACTCAGATTTCTTGAACGGTCAAAAAGGAAAAGAAATAGTATAACTTTCCAAAGCTGCAACAATGAGGCCCCTCTTAATTAATTCTTTTTTGTTCCAATAGGAAATGAATAGGGAAAAGTAACATCACTTGTTATGGTTTGCTATAAATCTCACCTTATATATTCTTGATTTTCACATATATATATATATATATATATATATATGTGTGTGTGTGTGTGTGTGTGTGTGTGTGTGTGTGTGTGTGTGTGTGTGTGTTTCAATCATCTAATCTTTAACATTAAAAAATTTGTTATGTCTTTAATTATATGTGAGTACAACATATTAATTGAATATTTAGATCATAGGATCAAAATATTTATATGTAATAAAGAAAAATACAATCAAAGTTTGAACAGTGAATATTTAAATTTTTAAGATTGTACTTTTCTATCTTCTCTTTATTAAAAAGGGTAAAATATTAAGAATATCCTAAATTTATCATCATATATTTTACTGAATTTTGTTTTAATATGTTATTTTCCCCCATTTTTTAAAAATACATTATAAAACTCATGTATGTTTGTATCATTAAATAATCCTTTATTAAATTTTAATCATTTTCCATTACTCAAAAATAATACAATATTAGAATTACACTAAGTTTTATCATAATTCACTACTTAGTCTTTATTTTTTAAAAAATATATTTTAAAATCCTTACGTTTGTGACTATTAATTTTGAGAATCTTTGTTTTTATCATTAATTTTAAATAAAATATTAAAATGTCTTCACCCACATTACATTTTTCTCCCTTTTCTTAAATTCAAATAAAAAGACTTCATTTTTCATTAAAATCGTATTATCATCATGTTCATCCTCATTATCATTACTCTCATCCTCATCAATCAAATTTCCGAGACTCTATTTATTACTTTCTCTCATTTTCAACATCATTAATATTTTCATGAATAAAACACTATCAATAATATATGTTGATTATGGTTGATATAATAATAGAGATAGAGTTTGAGAATTTATATTTATATATAAGAGTAGGGTTTGAAAAGTAATTATATTTATAAAAATATTTATAGTATTAAATAAATTACATTAACTTTTTAACTTTATCTAATGAAAAAACAGTTAAAACTTGATTGAAGGACTATTTAATTTAACAATATCAAAACACAGAAATTTTAAAATATATTTCTAAAATATAAGAAATAAAATAGTATATTATGACAAAATCTAAAAAAATTTAGTTGTCTAAGCTTCTTTGAGTAATGAAAAAATAATTAAAATCATATAGAAGAACTATTCAGTTTAACAATATTAAAATATATGAATCTTGTTATATTTTTTCATAATGATGGATGAAATAATATATTATAAAAAATAAAAAAATTAATATTTTACTATTAAAATAACATTTTTCTTATTAAATTTTTAATAAGAGAAAATTCGGTAGAAATGCGGAGCATTATTTAAAAGTTTAATTTTTTAATTTAGCTTTAGCGCTGAGCAGGCGCTCAGCCACCTAAGCCACATTCCCGCATGCACTTTCTTTTTTTTTTTTTCCTCTTTAGGAAAAAAAAGAATTTGTTTGGTATAGGAAAGTGAGCAACTAGTGGTCAACATTGAATGATTAGCCATTAATGATTAATATTCAACTATAAATGATTAATAAATATAAAATTAATTGTCGAATGTGTGATTATATTATAAAATGATAAAATATTTATATATTTTAATTAATTTTATATAAAATAATAATTTATATAATGAAATCTAATAATAATACAAGGTTAATACTAAAAAAATTCAAATATGAGTTCTTATATTTTACATTAGAAAAATTACTTTTTAATATTCAATTATATTTTATAAGTATTAAATGTTAATTTTTAAATTAAAAAACTGATCGTTAATATTTATTACACATTTTTTTTAGCATTTAAATACTGAATCGCTAAAAATCAACAAATAAATGCAAAATTAAGCAGGATTAAATCATCTCATCAATCTTACTATATGTTGATAAACTATCATCTCTTAACCAAATCATTTTCTCTTTTTCTTTAAACTTTCTTTTTAAAGTTTTTTTTTATTAATTTTAGATTGTTGCTTAGCCAATGGTAGTCCTTTTTTTTTATTATTAGCTTTAATAAATTCATACTTATTATGTTAATGTCAGATCAGTTTTTTTTATAAATGATTTGTTTTTATCAATGAATATTTCCTTTTCTTTTATGTATAGAAATTTGTTTAATCTTTTCTAATTTTATTTGATATTTATTGATTTTAAAATATTATTAATTTATTTTGCGAAAAGAATGTGATCTATCAAGATCCTATAATAATTTCAATTAAAAAGGCTTCAATTATAAAAATATTGAGATATCAAAATAATTTCAGAGCTAAGTGAAAGAATCTTAAATAATAATTTAAAATATTTACATTATTATATAAGGCTTAATTATTTATTTTTATTATTAATATCATTGATTATAATTGTGATATAATTTATATTTAATTGGCACTCTCTTTTATTAAATAAATAAATTAAAAAAAAAAAAGAAAGAAAAACTATCGGTCAACTTTGAAATTTTCATTGCGTCAGTGTTGACCACCTCAAGTTAAAGTCATTACTAGAGAAAAAAGAAAAACTCAATTACAAGATTGTTTTTATTTTCTCAAGAAAAACTCAATGACAAAATTGTTAGATATTTTCTTTATATTATCTTTTTTTTTATTTTATTTTTATCATGATGACATATGAGATGCTTTTAATAATATTATTATATTTTTAGCTATAGGAAAATTTTATATTTTAAATCATGACATCTTATGGAGTGCAATAAAAATAAATAAGAAGAAGGTAAATAATAAGTAACATAAAGAGTCTAGCACTCCCACAAATTTAAATTTAATTTGCACTTTCAACTTCTCTTTTAAATAATTACTTTACAATTTAAGAACATTGTTTTCTATCAGAACTTCATAGAACCTTTATCTGTCACAACTTACCAATCGTTAGATTTATTTTGCCGAATTTCAAGGCTGTCTTTGAAAATTGGTAAACTTCCATCCTTATTTCCAAAACCATCAATTCAATGGTTTTGCAAGCGTCCGTTCCTGCTGTCAATATTTGATTAAAAATAAAATAAAATAAAATAAAAAACAGAAACAAAAACTGAAATTTCTATTGCCCCATCAATGATCTACACAAGGCAAAGAATTTCTCTGCTGTGAACTACAAGTATCCTTAATGTTACAACATCCCCTGTGAACTACAAGATGAACTGGCACAACAAATTCCATCCCATCTAAAATGTAATGCTAAAACATCCCTCCTATACACATCAACCCAGTTTGGCAAATCATGCATCAGCAGCACTGGCAAAGCACAGGAATTAGGAATGGCATTCCATCAGTCTTGCCTGTCACATTCCCAGTTCCAATCCATTCGCATTAATTTACGGACTTTCTGTTGGCCATTGCAAGCTTTATTCAAAACCTTTGCAGGCTGTGGCATCATGCATGATTGTCTTACAATATATGCAGTCGAGTCCCTAACTGATTTATTAGGTGACGATCTACTGGATTTAGGCGTAGACCAATTTAATGAACCCCTCCGCACACCATAGATATGCAAAGGTTCCTTCTTGTTTTCAATTATCGAGAGCTTTGGCCTCTTTGAGGTCAATGTTTGTTCCATGGAACTTCTTACCATATGATTAGAACCCATTATCGATGTTGAAGATGCAAATATTTCTTCAGGTTTTTCATTTGATTTTGACTTGCGAGCTTGCATAGCCTTTTGTGATGGCGGCTTTGGCCACTTCGTCATTCCATCTTGCTTTAGTCTCAAGGTATAAGTGGCAATGTCATACAAGGTTTGAGCAGCTGCCAATAGTCTTGGACAATGCTCCACTGTCAGAGGAAAACACACCAACGAAAAGGTGGACATCATGCAAAAAGATTCAATTTGAATGATGCTAATTTGTAAATTCCTTGAACTCTCCATCAATCCAACAGCACTAGTGTTTCAGTCGTTTAACATCTCAGACTTAGATTGGAACCTCAGTCTGAGACATTGAATGACTGAAACATGAGTGCACTTTCTAATATTTGGCGCACTCAAAAAAATTGATCAATAAAAAATATTTTCTTAATCAAAGAGAAAACTAAGTCATTTCTGAAGAAAATGACTTCTTTTTTCCAAAAAAGGAAAATATTTTCCAAATTATAATAAACTCATGAATCATATCCTTCATTATGACACTATCATCAGTCACTAATGGCCGGCGGATCCCACTTTTTTTTTTTTTTTTTTAAGGTGCTTTTTCTCATATTGAACAATAAATAGTATAACTATTTAGTTTTTATGGTCTAAATTTTGCCATAACATTACAAATCAAAAGTAAATATTTTGTTGATATATTCCCAAACACTAGAAAATATTTTTTCAGAATATATTTTCCTTAAAAAACATTCTTCATAGACAAGTTATTTTCCATGAAACAAAGAAAGCCTTACACATATACCAATTCTGCATGTACCAAGCAGAGACAAATTGTGTTGAAGCTCTAGTATTAAAGGAAACAAAGTTATTAGGAACTGCAAAGTCATACCTTTCCCTTGATTCTTCAGGTCGACTCCAGATTCTACATTTGGAATAAAAATTACTTCATTAAAATCTATTTAACAATTTCTCAAACATGTGAAACAAACTCTTAGTCTGAAAAAACCAACACTAAAAGAACTAACCCTTTGTGAAAGTATTGCTCAGAGGAGCATAAGATGTCATAGAATCCGCCACTATTGATGAACCCTGCTCACACCAAGGAACAGATGTGGATGCAGTAATATCATTTTCTAGGCTAGCCAGCTTTGGTCCACATGAAGGAACTAAGGTCTCGTTATAAGTGAAGGACGCCAAGTTTGTAAACTGATTAGAGGCAACCATAGGTGAATTGAAAGTGTTCCCCATTTTCACCCACCTACCTTGGCATGTACTCTTACTTGTTAAAAGCTTAACTACATCAGAATTGGTTCTAGAATGCCCACTAAGAGTGTGTGACCAGGGAAAAGGTGGCAAGCTAGGTCGGCGAGATATTTGTTTGCCTGGACGTGGATCAGGAGCATTCCTTGAAGACAAAGTAGGTTTGGCTGCATCAACAAGCAAAGACTCCAAATCCTTTGGTGGAGGAAGTGCTAAACGTTCCAATGTATTTTTAGGTTGGTCAAATGGAAAATTGAGCAAATTAGCAAGAGCTTCAAACTTGCAGCAAAAATCCTGTAAGTTTAGAAGGGGAAAAATAATGCATATATAATTAATTGTAAGCATACAATATTGGAAATATAAAGTTTAAGACGTGCACAGAACTACGCATTGGAATCCCAACTTCCAATCAGCTCCACTAGCAGATTAGATTTTAGAATGGAGGTCAAATGACAACAAGATAAGCAGCTCTAAAAAGCAAATCAACACCTGTTGGGGTCTTTTAATGAAGAAATCAGGCCACATATATCTTCAAAACAATTTTCAATTGCTTTTAATCAAATATCAAGAATTATAACAGCAATTACAATAACATCTAACAAACATTCATTAATTCACATGTAAATTACATAATGTAATGCTTCTATACCAAAGATATTCTTCTATCCAGCATCCAGACAATTATCTTAAATATTTTCACTAACCTTGTTTGATGAAGTTGGTTCTGTTGTAGATAAATCACAATTACATTCATTTCCCATGATAGAAACAGAATTGGATTCACATATGGGAATTTTCTCACTGGAAAAATTATCGATCTCAGCAGAATTCTGCAACTGGATAGACCTAGGCAGTTGAAGAATAGAGCAAGCCTTTCTAACTGAATGCAGAATTTTTTCAGTTGAGTTTGTTGCTTTCTTTCCCTTGTCTTTGCCTAATCTAGGACACTCATAAGCACCTTGAAGGAGATCACTCAATGATAATTCATCTACAAGTTTTGTAATGTCATGAACGTCTGTCTTCAGACCATATAATCCTGAAATTAGTATTCAAATGAAGTCAAGTCAAGAAAAGAAAACGGATACCCTACAAAAGTAATCATCAGTGTAAAATAGATTAGCATATCCAGAACCTGAATGAGAAGATGCAGCAAAAAGTGAAATCAGTGAAATTACAAATGATCTAAACCACTATCTATCTATAACTGCTTATGCTAAGTGCAACATATAGGATAGATAGGCACATTGGAATTTTTTCATTGCCACAAGCATTTCTAATAGCAAATATTTCTGGCAAATGCAATAAATATGTCTGCCATGTGATAATACAATTATAATATGTGTATGTGTCCATGAGAATCAATTGTACAATGAAAAAGTATTTTGTTAAACTATATCATACCAAAGAAGTTGTTCCCTGCAGCAGCTGAACTGAAGCTAGCTAAACTTGCCTTCACAGAAAAGGAATCAGATTTACCCTTATTGGAAACTCTGCAGTTTCTCCTCTCCCCTCGTTTGCTGCTTAAGTTGTTCTTTTGTTTTGCCAGTTGAGTTTTCTCTAAAATGTAAGTTTGCAACAACCACATAATCAGTACAAAAACCACTTGTGTAGTGCCCACAGCTTAAAATAAAATCATACTGATCATCTAGAAAAACTAGATGTTTTAGCTCTAATCAAATCACAGTCATGCAAACAATGCTGAACGATAAATAAAACTAAATTATTATAAGGTCTTCAAAGATTCATCACATCACTTTTGAGGTCTTAAAATAACTTGCATGAAAACCATAAAATAAATGAGAACAAAAAGTACTACGTTACCATAGAGTTTCACAATATTTGCGGCTTTTGAGCATGCAAATATTTTGCTAATAATAAGTGAATGAAATAAATGCACACTGATAACCTCCCATACTTAAATAGTATAAAACATACAATAACACCATATTGGTATTCATAATAGCTTCCATGTACAAAAGAACCACCTCATTTTATGCAAGGACTGCCACCATACAAATGAATATTGGATACTGAATTGCAAGCAAAACAAGGTATTTTTGATATACTAACAATAGCACTAGCATTTTTCATAACTAAGAACCTTCCACAAATCAGAAACATGCAGATTTTGCAACTAATTAGTATAATGTTCAAGGAAAATGGCACTACCATGGGAATCACATTTTGTTGGATTTGATCCTAGTTTATCTGATATATCCTTTGTATCATCAATTGCAGCTGGAGTTTTAGTATCTTCCAATACTATTCGTGGTCTTTTGGAACATCCGCTACCACTTCTTGACACTTGTCCCACTTTTCTTTGTAATTGAACTTCTTCAGGCCTACGAACCCATGAAGGACTGTTTGCACCCACACAATAGCATTGTTTAGAAACATCTTCACTGGCAAAGCTTGTTAGCTGATTAGCATGTTGACAAAGTACAGGACCTGAAACCTTATCCAATGACATTGACTCCAATAAATTAGCTGAGCTTGTTGCATCTGCCCATTCAAGAGCATCTAGTTAGCAATAAAGGAAAAAACAGAACACTTCCAGAACCAGCCAAAGTAAGACAGAAAAATCAAATAAAATAATATGACTTATGATAATATACTAGCCAAAATCAATAATTTCCAAATTAGTTATTAAATCGAGAAATCCTTCTAGTTATCCCTTATATGTGTGAATCTTGAATAGTTCAATCATCAACCAAAGAAAAGGAAACTTTCGTTTCTGTTCATACATGTTGAACAATATCCCTTCCATAACTGCCATATAAGGACTCATTTCGTTGCAACATCATCTAATTCAAGCTATTGCTGTAACACAAAACGAAATAATCAATAGCTACAGCTGAAAGCCTGGACATTTAATCACCCAATCCAGCAACTAGTCTAAGGAAGCGGAGACTGCTTAAGACATGTTTGGCATTGCAATTGCAAAAGTTATATTTTTTTTTTTAACTAACACTAGAACATTTTTAAGTTTTGAGATATGTTTAGCTATTCATAAAAGTTATTTAGTTACTTCTCAAGCTAATTCAATAGCTATTTGCAAAAACGTCAAATTTGAACTTTTTTAAAATCAACTTTTGGCTCTTAAAACTCATATTGGGAAATTTTACTAGACCCAGAGCTTTTCCCTAACTTCAAAGCTACTTTTCGTGTAAAACCCTTGAACCATTTTCAAAAGAAAGGAGAACAGACCCAACAAATTACCTAAAGTTATTACGAAATTAAGTAATAGGGAGTTATTACCTTAAACACGAGGCAAATTTTAAAAATAAATCAAATTCCAATCTACGCTTCAAAGATTAAGTCAAAGGGATCACCTTTATTACTATGCAAAGAGTTGCACAGCTCCACCTCCACTTCCATCACCGTAACTCTATCTCCACCACAGCCGTCAGATCTCATCAGCTTCTGCGGCGCCGCCATGTCGACAGGATAATTCAAGTCCACAGCATCCATCTCAAATCAATAACAACCAAACGCGCATACTCCCCCGATCTGGAACCAAACAAACAGTCAATAGTGCGCAGAACGGCGCCGTTTAGGCCCCGTGTCGGAGAAATCGATGAGTGGAATCAAGGATTTATGGTGATTAGAAGTGAAGCGCATGTGTGCGGCTGAGTGGAGAGGGTGTGGTTTTAGGGGAAAAAAAATTGGGATGAGAAATAAGGAGGTATATATAGTTTTCGGGATTTAGTCTGTTTGTTTTCGACATGGCCCGTCGGTAGGGAATATTCCGGTTAGTGGGTTAACGTCAGCAGGATCTATAACGCCTGCATTTAGTTGGTGTTAGGGGTATTTTGATAATTTCAGATGAATTGATGTCTGGACTTATCCTGCTGTTGGGGGTATTTTAGTCAGCTTAGTTTTGTTTTACGTTGCGTTGTTCAATGAGGAATGGGGAAAGGATGAGTGTAATGTAATCCACGTGTTGAATGGTGGGGGAGCTGACCAATGAAGATGCATACCACTATCTCTTTAATATGGAATGACTAGGAGAACCCTACCAGAAGGAAAATATTGATTGAGCAAACGATTTTATACAATGGAGGTACGAGGAACTATCTAGTCGGGTTTGTGTACGAACCGTAATTACAAGGATGCCCCTCATACGATAATTTCCCAGTTCAAAATAAACAAGCACAACTGTTTTTTCAGCAGCAAATGGATAAGGTGATGCCCTAGCTCTTGTGTCCATACCTACTAAAAGCATGGATTTTTTTTAACACTAATAATCGATATGTCATTTAAAATTCAGTTCAATTATCGATTCAATGAAGTCAGAATCAAACGTTGAATTGAGATTGAATCGAAATTCAATCATAATCAAATTAAATATATATTAAATATTATGTAAAATATAAAAATTAAAAGTTTTATATACAAATTATAAATATATTAAATAAAATTACATTTAATATATTTATTAAAATTACAATAAAATTAGTGAATATTTAATATAATATATTTCTTAAAATATAATTAGAGTTTTAAATTTACAATATTTTCTAAAAAAATAATTTGAAATATCATAACATAATATTTTTATACAATCATATAAATAATAAAATAAATTTAGCTTCCAATAAATATATTTAAATAATTAACTTATTAACTAATTTTTCTATAATTAAAACTTCTAAAATTCTATATTAATAAATTTAACAAATTAATTAATTTAAAAGAATTATTAAAAATATATTTTCATGATATATAATATATTTTGTAATAAAATTACATAATTATTGGATTGGTTGGATTTTTTGTTTTTTGTTTTTTGACAGAAAAGATTTGTTGGATAGTTATACTATACCAACATAATGTCTGCTCTTTTAGTTGTTGAGGCTGCCACATTAGCCCCAACTAATCTAAAAAGAAAAAACTGTTTTATCAATATAAGTGGAGGAGAACTGATACGTATTTGACTCATTTTTATTAAAAAAATAAAATCAATATATAATTTCTTTATTTAATATTTATTTTTTATATTTTTTAGTTTAATTTTTATATTTTTCGGTTCACTTTTTATATTTGTAAATTTTTTTAAGTAATCAAATACCGCTCTAATAATAATACTAATAATAGTTGTATTAGATTACATTTGCCTCTATTTTTCAATACAAAGTTTTTCATTAATTGTTCATGTTTAATGATATTTATATTCACTTTGTATTTATCTGGAAAAAATGGCTTTTTGCAATAAAAAAAATCAAATAAGACTATTGAACTATATTACTATTCACATAGCTTTAGGCTATACCAATCTTTATTCTAAGTATAGTAACTAAACATAATATTATTGAGTTTTTTTTTTATCTTTTTTAACATAAAACAATCTTGAGATATTTTTTTTAGAAGAGTATAATAAGCATACTTCGTTAAGAAAATAAATCAAGCATGACAAAGTTCACGATTAATTGAAGGACAATCTTCAATCTTAAAAAGACATCCAACTCAGGCTAAGTTTGAGCTAAATTAATTAACTAAGATTAAGCTATCCAATTTGCTTTGTAACAAATCTATGACATTGTAACTTGTATAACTGCCGCTCAACCCTTTCCTCCCTCTCCTTTCTTTTTATACTTTGAACAGTTGATAAGGCATCTAAATCCACTTCAAGACCTGAAAAACCTAAGTTAATTGATATTTGGAGTCCAAATATAATGATTATTGATTTCCAAATTACTAGTGGATATGTTTTACATACTTATCAAGTTCCTTTTGTCATCATCACATTTTCATCATTTCTAAAGATAATTTTGAGACCAGTATCTGTTTGCATCCAATTTCATTTTGATGATCCAAAGAGTTGGGATCTATCATTTGACATGAGTTGGTAATGATTTTATATATAGATTTTACTTACAAATAAAATATATTTCGGCATTTTCAAACGACCGGTGGCAAAAAATTTCTCATTTCTCAATTATTAAGTTATTCATAGTGTTATTGAACTAGGTAAACAAATCACATTGGATAACAACAACCTGAGAAATGCAATGGCACACATGCTAAATGTTTTTCACCCACTTATGATCTCGAAAGGCATGTGTAATGTACTTAACCTCACAGCACATTTCATGCATAATCTATTTATCTATCTCTATTCCTCTTCTAATTAGTGATTGATTTACATATAAAATGTTATTATAAGATCTTCAAAGGAAAACTTGAGCTTCAATAGAAAGTAACATTGCATAATGTCAAGGAAAAGAAGTTGCTAAACTTTAGTTAGTCAAAGGATTAGTGATTAATTAGCTAGTTAGTTATTGTATTTATCACTAATTAGTTGACTGAGTTATCATTAATAAGCTAAAAATAGCTCGAGAACTTGTATAAATAGACTAATTTCACATGTTAATAATGCTAACCTCTTTTTTTATTATCATTATTTTATTGTTACATGGTATTAGAGTGTTAGGATATGATTAGAAAATAATTACCAAAATTTAGCATCTTTTGTATGCTTTTTTTTCTTCATTAAGTTTCTTCAAAGTTATTTTTGTGATTAATAATGATAGTGTTATCTTCAATTTATGATTCATCTAAAAGTTCATTAATTTCTCCTTCAAATTTCTTTAAGGATTCATCATTTCCTTATTTTCTTCACTCTACTAAGAATCATAACTCAATAGTGGTAACTCCAGAGTTGGCTTCAATTAATTTCAGTGAAAACTAAAACTGAGCTAAAGTCTTTGGAAGTTTAAACATAACCTTGTAACTTTTGAAAGTGTAGAGAGTTATTCTTTAATTTTTGTAAGTTAAATATGATTGGTTATGAAAGTTTAAAATTAAAATTTAAAATAAAAGAAAATTAGAAAGTAAAAACTTTTGATTTGATTTGAGTGTGTATAATCATTATAATATAAAATGCAAAAATCTATTTGTAGACTTACATACACTTTACTTGGTCGTCATAGTGGAAGTTGAAGAGTTTCACAATCAAAGAAATTATTTTTGTGACCATATAGCCTCCAACCTCTTTAATTCTAAATTTAAGTAGAGTTATAATTTCATAGTTCATCTCTTAATATAGATGGAACAACTATTCTTAATCAAGAAAATACACTTTTGATCTATTATCCAATCCATAAATCATATAATTGAATTTCGACTCAGTATTCAATTTACAAATTATATATAAACTTCGGACCATCAAAACGTAGGTATGAACGTAGTACGACTTTAGAACCTTTATGAGTTATGGTCATTAACTCCATAATTGGAGTTTGTGGTCACTTAACTCATAGTTACTTTACTTATGATTGTTTCATCTGTCTCATTTTTCAACTTAATTCATATGTTCCATGACTGCAACTTTGTTAGCATCCATTATTATGACTTTTTTAAAAGTTAAAATCATGTGTAAACAAATATATACTAATACACCAATACACAAACATTCTAACATTTCAATATACTAATATAATATATTTCCTAAAAAACAAGTACATTTCTTTAATTGATATTAATATAAGCTAATATACTAATATTTGGTGGACTAATATACATTGATGTACTATTAATACTAATATGTTTACGAATATATTTCATAATCTTTTTTTAAAAAATTATTATCAAATAGAAAACACTATCAATGCTAATTAACACATTATTCAACCGAACAATAAAAAAACAGATGGTTGTTGAAGTGATGGTTTCATACATTTATGGCACAATCAAATGCTTGTTGAAAAATCTATTCATTAATATTAATGAAAAACCATATGATTTACATTCTAAAATGCAAAAAAAATAAATACCAATCAAATTATTTCCACATCATTACTTATTTTTCAATTAAAACTGAAAAATAACACCACCATAAAAAAAAATCTAGATCCATAACTAGAAGTCAAATCATCATCAAATCATGATTGCAACAATGAATTAAAAATCAATCTCAGAGACCAAATTCCCAAACCGCACGTGCGAGCTGCGAGCGCCCCTATTTGCAGATAGGGTTCACCACTTCTCCGTTCAATCGTTTTTTTTTTTTTTTTCTCTCCCCTTTATATTGGGACCCTTTTGCCACTTAAGTATCCTCTTTTTAACCCCGAATGTGAACACCAAGTGGAGAACGGCTACCACGCACTGGACCCATTGACCCAAAACAAGAAAAACAACTGACTCTCCGTCGTTTGAAGCCGCCGTTAGTTTTAACGCCGCATTGTTTTGGTATTATTGTTCTTTTTTACTTGGCTTTAACTAGAGCTCTATGTGTTGGTGAAGCTTTAGTTAAATAGAGTGTGTTGGTGGTGTTAGGGTTTAGTTATTTAAGGTTATTATTATAGAGAAGCTTCTTGAAGGGGGAAAAAATAGAGTGTGTTGGTGTTGTTAGCGTTTGAGGTTTGATGGACGAGAGCTTACTTGACGATATTATACGGCGGTTAGTGCAGGCGAAGCATGGACGGACGACGAAGCAGGTGCAGCTGACGGAGACTGAAATACGGCAGCTTTGTGTGGTGTCACGGGAGATCTTTCTTAGTCAGCCTAACCTTCTTGAGCTTGAAGCTCCTATTAAGATTTGTGGTAACATATGATATATATTTGCAGCTCAGTTTTTTATTCTGATTTTATGCTTTTTATTTTTCTCATTTCTGTTTTGAATTTTTGGTCACTGTGTCTAAATTTGTGCGAATTTAATTCTATTTATATCTTAGCTTCAATACTTGAACTTTGGAAACTTGGTAAGATGGATATGAAGTCAAGTCTTGCATGACCTGTTGTAAGATGCTAAACGTCATTTAGTTGAAATGGAATTAGGGTTCAAGAAGCACATACGAAAGAGAGTATGATACATGGATTGGTAATTGTATTCCTCGTAACATTTTTAAGCTGACTGTTTAAATTTCATGATGATACTCAACTTGCTTGCTTTATTATTTAAAGCATGTAGTAATCAAAGCTTTTCATAATAGTCATACCACTGTTCTGTGTGGTGAGTAATGGAATAAAAGCTTTTGTATGATTCTTTTTATGGGGATTTACGTTTGTGTTTGATATGTATATAGGTTTTCCTTTTATCCTGCTGCTGAATGTTGTATTCTCATGCCAAGATCTATGAATTGTTGGAGATACTTAACATGGATATATTTTGTGCTTGTTTTTGTGTTTGTAATGTGAGGTTTATGTGAAAGTCATATAATTGGTTGAAGAAGCATTTTACATCCCTTTTCCACTTTATATCCTTTTTTGTTTTTTTCTTGCTGCCTCATAAATTATGTGGGAGGGGTAAAAGGGTGCAGATAAAAGAAATAAGGCTTTCTCGTAAGGGACTGGGAGAACTATGTGTGTGTTTTCAGCCTGTCTTTCAAACGCTTTAAGATGTCAGAATAGGGATCTTAGTTTTGCAGTGGAGAATTGCTCAGCTAGTTTTTGAGCATGGGTAATGCTGTGTTTTCTTCACAGAAGCTACTGGGCATTTGTTGGGTTATTGTTGTGTTTGCTGTCTGGATGAGTATACTGGAAGTTCTTGTTGGCTTATAGTGTCTTAGACATGCCAATGTATCTGTTACCTTGTTCATTGGGGCTGTTTAGCACACACGTTAAAGCACGGGGCTTTCAAGCAGGGGTTTGGTTGGAGTTATTCCTCTCTGTTTGAATGGGATCTTTTCATTTGGTATTTCCAAACCAAACTTCTGGGGTAGATAGTTATGTATTATTTTAAAAGCTATATGTATTTATTGTGTTGGTATCCATGAGGAGTATGCAAATACAAACAATTGTTTGCATATAAGTTTCTTTGGTAGTTTGTTTGTTGTCAACTGTCAAACCTGCAAAGCCTATTATTCAGCTCTTTTAAGGTATTTAGTTGGATTATATTGCCTTTTTAAATTATGTTTGCTTTGATTGGACATCTTCCAGTGTGACTGTAGCATTTACGTGTCCCATCATGAAGGAAAATGTATTTTTCGTGCATAAAATAACTGATATGAGGTGCGTCATGTCCAATAACTATCAAAATTGCTTTGACTACTTTGTAAAGTTTACAACGATTCATCTTACTGTAAGCATGATCAACTTAGCACTCACTAGTGACGCGTTTGACCTTGATAGAGTGCACTTGCGATCATCATAAGGCAAAGATTTTACAATCTAGCAAGTCATAGTAGTCTTTTCAACTTTTTTTTCACCCACTCCTTTATTTTGTGATTTCTATTGATTGAGTCATATTTTTTATTTTTTTGGTTGGTTTATTCCATTTCTTTTTGGGTATAGATTATGGATCCAGTACTAACTTAAAGGCATTTATTTGATATTTTTCTTGGCATCTGTTAAGACTTTAAAGTAATTTTTTTTTTCTGAAGAGTTAAACAGCTAATCTAGGTTTCAAAGCAAACTATATTGTTAATATTTATAAGATAAAATGCAATCCCTTGTCTCCCTGTTTCTTGTTTTAGGATCTATTGATGTACTGGTCATAACACTCAACTCCTATTTGCTATCACTGAAGATCAGAATCACTGGTCATGCAAGAAGTTATTATTTCTTGGGGCAATAGAGCGGGTCTCTTAATGAAGTCTTACACATTAAATGAAATGGATTTTTTTTAGCAGAGTGGTGAGAGGATATGTGTTATACATTGACTTATATATCCATTTGGGGGTATGAAGTCCCCTTTCTTTTCAGAAACTGAATTAGTTATTGTCAACCTTGAGGGAAACTTTCTTGGCTTATTCTTGTTAATCCTGATTACCATCTTGCTTCTTCTTCTTCTTCTTCTTCTTCTTGTCCTATTATTCTTTTCAATATTTTTTTTATCATTTTTTATTTTGCCTGTTTTGGCGATGCCTTGGTGGCAGTGTTTTGGATGGGGTAGGAAGTTGTGATAGCTCACATTATTTTATTTTTTTCCCCATTATCCTGATGCATCAATATATGATATTCTTTGACTATTGATGTGATATGTTGCATGGGCAAATGAGTCTTGAACAATGTTTGTTCCTTTCGTGTGAATATTTTTTTGTGAGTAACCATGTTATACCTGAGGAAGAACTGCACAATTTTGCATAATCAGTGCATAGATAGAGATATGTGCAGTTATACGATTTACCGGATGAGAGAAGCTGCAGTTGGGTGATAATATTTCTTGGGGAGTTTTATTTGGAATAACCAGTTAAGGTGCCTTGCTTAATACTTCTTCGTTGATAATTGATGAGGTAGTCATATGCTGCTTTTTAAATTGCTTTGGCAGGCGATGTTCATGGTCAGTTCTCAGATCTTCTACGTTTATTTGAATATGGTGGGTACCCGCCTGCAGCAAACTATTTGTTCCTAGGGGACTATGTCGATCGTGGTAAGCAGAGCATAGAGACAATATGCCTTCTTCTTGCATACAAGATCAAATACAAGGAAAACTTCTTCCTTCTAAGGGGCAACCATGAATGTGCTTCCATCAACCGCATTTATGGGTTCTATGATGAGTGCAAGAGGAGGTTCAATGTTCGCCTCTGGAAGACATTTACTGATTGCTTTAATTGTCTGCCTGTTGCCGCTCTTATAGATGAGAAGATCCTCTGCATGCATGGTGGATTGTCTCCTGATTTGAAAAACTTGGATCAGATCAGGAATATTGCTCGCCCTGTGGATGTGCCAGATCAGGGCCTTCTATGTGATTTGTTGTGGGCTGATCCTGATAAAGATATTGATGGCTGGGGAGAGAATGACAGGGGGGTGTCATATACATTTGGAGCTGACAAGGTTGCTGAATTCCTCCAGAAACATGACCTTGATCTCATCTGTCGAGCTCATCAGGTAATGTGATTTGAATAAACCTTGCTACTTGGGCATTTGCACTATGCATGTGGCAGCTGTGTTGGGTCAATTCAATTCTTTTTTTTTTTGGTTAGAATTGGATGCTTAAGTTAATAAAAACATAATGGCAAAACTTGTGGAAAGAAAAATTGCTATTCATCATGGTATCATCAATTGTACATGTGTGCCTGTGCACCAATTATCTTCGCATGCATATATTATTTTCAATTAGTTTTCTCACAAATGTTATTGTTCCACTCTGCTTATTGTGCACCTTTAGTTGAGAGGCTTTTGGCTGTAGCTCTGTTTGGCCTAAAAAACTTTCATGAGCAGTGAGGTTTACTCTTGTGCAATTTGTACCAAAAATAGTGTTGCTTTTTTACCTCTATTTGGACTATTTTTTTAGTATTGGATAATTAATTGAGTTGCCATAATTTCTGTTTTTGTTGGTGCTGAAATGAGGGTCTCTTTCTTTACATGCACCTTTGCATTCTCAGCTCATTGAAATAATGGCCAAGATATTGAGGTCAATATGCAAAGTATTGTAGGATAGTTCTCAATTAATGTGTGTCTCTGTATTTTTTTATTTTTTATTTTAATTGATGAGTGTGATTAATAGGTTGTTGAAGATGGTTATGAGTTTTTTGCAAAGCGGCAGCTGGTTACCATATTTTCTGCTCCAAATTACTGTGGTGAGTTTGATAATGCTGGTGCCATGATGAGTGTGGATGATACTTTGACATGTTCATTTCAAATCCTTAAATCATCTGAGAAGAAAGGAAAACTGGGATTTGGCAACAATAATTTGAGACCTGGAACTCCACCCCATAAGGTATGTTAATGAATTTACCTTAAATTACTGTTTAAACTAGTAGGCACTTAAATGAGATGATTGCTAGCCTTGTCGTAGGTTAAAGCTCTTCTAACTAGACAGCGAGCAAAAATTTAACAAAGTGAAATGAGGAAAGAAGGGTAGAAATTGTGAATTTGTGATGAAAGAAGTTGACAATGAAGTGAAGATTCAAATAATTTTGTTTCTTTCAGGTGTTTTAAATGGTTTGCATTGATTGCATTGTGCAAGATTTTGGATTGATGCTAAAGTTGTGAAATAATTATGGAATATGGAATGAAATCGTTATCTGATGATTGGGAAAGATCCATTGAACTGCCTCAATCAAAGAGGTTTCTTGAATCTTTAAGGACACATTTTGTTTAACCTTCCACATTAGGACTAGATTGGTATTCCTTGATCTTTGGCATCTATATGGTCTTTTTAAGTAGGTGTATGCTGGATGCCTAAATGATAGGCTTGAATTTTTGCCAATATAGCTTAATGAATTACCAGCTAGTTCGTGATTTCCCACCATATAGCTTAATGAATTTTAATTACACATTTCTGTATTTCAGGGAAAGGGTTGATTTATTTGCTCAAGCACTAAAGATCTGATCTGGCATCTATTGTCTGGCTCCTTTAATATTATTATATACTGCGGGATCATTTTCTGCGACCTAGCAAGGCCACAGCCAATCAATACTGCCCTCTTTGGCAGCAAAAGAAAATGTGAATGTGAAGGCATAATGTTATTGAACACTGTCAAAAGGAGCCGAGGCACACGTAGTCTGTGAAATGGGTGGTTATGTCTTTAATTATGCAAAATGCCAACTTCCCGACTTTATGCTAAACTGGAATGGGTGTAGGTTCACACACCTTTCAACTCATGGCAATACTTCCTTTTCCGTTTCTTGCAGGGGGCAAACTCTTTAAATGTGAAAAGTGGGTGCCTTTTAAGCTAATGATCAATGCCTGCAACTGAAAATATTTGGTTCTTTGCATGCTAACTGCCGTTTTCAGCACCTTCTAGGTGAAGTTAATTTTCCTAATTATTGCGAATTCATTTTTTCACAATTAAACATTCTTTTAAAAAGAAAAAAAAAATGATCAGAAAGAGATTAAATTCGTTGGTAAGGTATTTTATTTGGTTTTTACTTGTGCTGATAATTGCATCTCTACCGTAGCAATCATCAATATTTTCAAATAAAGTTCTGTGGGAACTCTGCTTTCCAAAAGCAATGAGTAAGCATGACGGTAAGAAACTAAGTAAATAGGGTTGATAATTTTCGACACTATTCATTTAAATGACACGACATGATACATAATTAAACGAGTTTGAGTTTGATATAAATAATTTTGAGTACCCATTTATGACATGGTAAAAAATAAATTTAAACTGGTTAAGCCGTTTAATCTGCAGTAAATATGATTAAAAATGATTATATAATATGGTTAATAGATTAACATGTAACATACGATATAAATACATATGTTTAAACATGATATATATATATATATAATCTTATATTTGTTTAAATTTTTAATATTTAGGCTATATTTTCTAAATATATAAATAAATTTTAGTTAAAAATTAAAAATTTTTAATTTTTTATATATTTTTAAGTTAAATGTGTATTTTTGTGTCATGATATATTAATGAGATTATTAATTAAACATGTTAAACGAGTCATATCATATAATCTATTTCATAAATATATCCGTGTTAGATGTTGAAGATTTTGACACGATTAATTAAACGGATCGTGTTTGGAGTGAGCATGTTTGTGTTATACACATATCTCGACATGACACGAGTAGACCGATACAAATTGCCACTCCTACTAGCAAACTAATACACTTTACTTTCCAAATCCTTAAAAGAAATCGAATGCTGTAAGTATCAATCTAAATCGTCTTGTTGTTTTTACTATTGCATTTGGGTTGGAAGCAATGTCATAATTGGTAACTTGGAATGCGAATGGGCCTTTGCCCGTCTCGTATTAAAGTTGTTGTCTTTAATATTACAAAAATTATATTTGAAAGTTAAGTTAATTAAAAAAGAGTGAGGCTATTTGCACTCCATACATTGCTATTTGCACTCCATATTTAATGCTTTAAAAGTATTAAATGACCTTATTATCCTTCACTTAAAAGGAATTTTCAATATTAGGTTCAAGCATCAAAGAATTTAAACCACGTACAAAATGAAAAATCTTCTTTTGAACATCTTTTTGATTGAGGGGTAGTTTTTGATATTTAGCTTGTAAACCTTGCAATAATCCACCAATTGGATCTTTTCCATCATCAATACTACTAATATTAGAAAGTAACATATCATCAATATGCCATTGTGGATGTACGTCATTAAGGCTTAGCATTTCATCTTTCATTGTCCTGATTTTGTGTGCACAAGGATGGTCCATTGTCTTTGAGAAATGATCCTTACATATTGGTGATAAAGAAACAGATGTTGACAATTCATATTGCTCAAAGAGTTTCTTCTCCAAACCAAACACATAAATATGAGAAATAAGTTCTTTAAAGAAAGGGATGCAATATTTATGTGGAACAGGAATCTTTTCATTGGCAAAATTCGCACTGATCTCTTGAAATTGATTTTCAATTGCATGATAAATTTTTTCTTTGACGATATGAAGATCATCTGTGGAGACTTGAAGGTACCTTTTTAGCATTGAATGTGCACTTTTCAGCTCGTGAAGTGACCCGATTTCCAAAATGCATGTATTTTTCAGTCCATGCATCAACAAATTGCCTTTTGAATGGAAGCCAAGTACTTTTGATGTAATTAAACACCAACTCATATTACTTATATTATACCTTAAATTGATGCCAAGCTTCTTCAAATTATGATTCACTCGGAGAGTTTACCAAATTTGTCCATGTAGATAAAAAATGTATCCCAATCATCCCCTTTCTCAAAGTGACGCTTGCAATTTACTAGTATATTTTTCTCAATATGCCAAACATATAATAGATTAATTGTGTTTGGGAAGACAATTTTTATAGCATTCATCAGAGCTAATTCCCTATCAGATATAATAACCAAAGGATAATTATCAAGACCAAATATCTTGCTAAATTTCATCAATGCCCACACATAATCTTTCTCTTCCTCATTTTGCATAAAAACAAAGCAAGAGAATAATGAACTGTTAAAACCAGAGGCCCCTATGATATCAAGTAATAACACCTTATGCTTATTGGTCTTATAGGTGCAATCCTTGAGAAAAATGTTTGAATACCTTTTTTGTCAATGCAATAGCCTTAGGATGTGCAAACATTAAATGCATCAAACGAGAATCTTGATCATACTCAATGTCATAAAAAAAAAAAAAAAAAAAAAAAACCCACCTCAACCAAGTTCCTCTAATAAAGTTTGAACCATTGAACGACCTGCCAAACTCTCTTTTATGATTTTTGCTCTTGTATTGTAAAGAGTTTTAGATATTGCTTGAAGATTTGAATTACCTTCACCAAGAGTGATAAGTATTTGTTTTGGAAGTATGTCGCACTTGGTAGTTTCTTTAAATTGACCAATTTCTTCTTTTGAAAAACGATGAGCATATGGATGTCCAGACAAATCTCTTAATAATTTATGATTATGTGATACATCTTTTATCTTAAATTTTCAAGTATCATCTTGTTTCTTTTTTTTTTTTTTTCCCATATTTCAAATAGAGAATTTATAAGATGAGAACGTGTTTTCCTTTTTCCTTTGCTCCATTGGTATCTTGGTAGGTCTATTTGTTCCTCCTCTATCACACCTAATGATAACATATTTTTCTGCTTTAGACATTCTTATGATTGTAACATATCCATGCTTCAATGCAACTTTTCTAATATCATTAAACAACTCCTCTCTGTTGTTATATGTTCTTGTGGCAAGACTTAGCTAATCAGTTGGATAAATAACTTCTTGATTTTGACAATTAGGTCCTTTATCATTGCCTATCAAATTAAACATAATAGCCATAAAAAAATAGGATGATACCAATAAAAATTAAAAATTCGTACATTATATAACATAGGTATAAAACATAAAAATATAACATCCTAAAGTTCGATTTATCTAATATTTGGTCTATCATCTTAATGTAAATAATCTTATTATAAATCATGTATATAATATATTTGTGAACTTTAACAACATCCGAGATGAGATGACAAAGTATTAAAAATTTAAAAATATGCTATATATTGTAACTACGAAGTCTAATGCTCAATAGGCATTTTGTCTTTTAAGTTCAACATATTCTGGTAATGAGCAATAATTAGATAATAGATCATATTTACATAATTTTATTATTTTAAATATTGGATTAAATTTTCAAAAAAAATGAATATTAAAAAAATGGAGCATGTCATCATTACTAAGCAAAAATTTGGTCAATGAGTTAATAAACAACTTTTTAGAAAAGAATTAATAGTAATTTTGGATTAATTTCAATAATTAATCAAGATTGTGTAGTTTAACAACTTTAATTTTCTTCAAAATTATTTTTTATACATATTTATTTCAAAAAAATTTATGAGAAAATTATAATTTTTTGCAAGCTAACAATCCTAATATACAAAATCATTTAAGTAAAAAGAATAATATAATATTCAATTTCAGTAAAAAAAATCAATGTGAATACATAAAAGTAACAAAGGACTTACCTTCAAAATTAGCCTCCTCCAAGATATTAGCATCATCAAGAGAGATGGTTACTATAAACTTCTTGACGTTTGTTATATTTAATTAAATTATTTTTTAATTTAAAAATTATACTATAAACTCATTTACGATTGTTTTATTACACTAAATAGTTTTTCTAACATTAAAATTAAATGAATATTGTTACTCAAATAGAATATGGTCAAAATATTTTACTTTAATGACAAAAATACCCCTTAATTTACTCACCCTCTCCTCCTTGATTACTTGGAGCTTGGAATTGCAAAAAAAAAAAAAAACAAAAATTTGTATATTCATCATATATATATTCTATTTTTAATATATATTAAATATTATTATTATTTTTTAATTATTATTTAATATATATATATATATATATATATATATATATATATATATATATATATTATTTTTAATTAATAATTAAAAACATGGTGAGTATAAGAACCCATAAATTCTCCCATCGCATGCCCTTAGATTTTATTAGAAAGTGAAGTTCCAACATTTTTTGATGATTTGGGCTCATGGCTGTTTACACGGCTGTGAAGTTTCAACATTTCTTGATGATTTGGATCAACAAAGAGAGCAACTCGATAGTCACATAGGGCAGCCAAGACAGGACCTATGTGCTTGACAATCACGTTTGGCTGCTTTGAATTTGAGTGGTTGTGGGTTTCCAAGAAGGATTTCCGTGAGTGTTGGGAGTTTGTCAAACTCATTACTCTGAGTGTTAGGATGAAGAGAATTAATTGTCGCCACTGCTGCCGATGTTGCCCATGGTGAAGGTGAATTGTTACGGATCTGAAAATGGAAGGACGGTTACAATGGGATGAATGAAAAATTTTGGTTAGCCAAAAAAGAAAGAAGGAATAATTAGATCCAGATCAAAATGGATTCTGAGTGGGAGGTGTCTATGAAGGAATTTGAAGGTGATGAGGAAAGACGAGGGAAGAGAGGTAGTTATGAAATGAAAATTTAAAATGGTAATAAATGTATTACTAGAATTTTATATAAATTTAATGGAATAACTATTCAGTGTAACGAAAAATTATGCGATAGTTTATAACATAATTTTGAAATGTAAAAAATGATTTAATTAAATATGAAAAATGTTAAAAAGCTTAATAATTATCTCTCATCAAGATGAATGCTACGATTTGACAAAGACCCCGAATCACATGCATCATAAAAATTGAGTATTTTTTTTTTAAGCTCTAAATTTTTTGCTATGTTTGAATTCTTCATATTTATTGTCTTTAATCTATTCTTCATATTTGTTGTCTTTAATCTATCTTATATATAAAAGTGACTAATTAGGAATAAATTTTTTAGACATAAAAAGATATAAAATATTTTAAATTTATAATAATAATCTTAAATTATAAAGTTTAATTAAATAAATAATATTTTTTATAAAATTAATTATTATTTCAATTTTTAAAATTTGTAAAATTTGAAATCTATATTATCTACTTTATATTTCAATATTTGAAATTTGTGATATTTAAAATCTATACTGTATTATCAATAAAAATGATTAATTAGAAAATAATTTTTTAGACATAAAAGGATACAAAATTTTTAAAAATATTAATAATAATAATCTTAAGTTATAAAAATTAATTAATGGATAATATTTTTTATTGAATTAATTATTATTTTAAATTTTAAAATTATTTAAATAATTAAAATAATAAAAATTATATTTTCAAATTAGTGTTATTTTATTTTTAAATATTTAAAAAGTAAAATAAATATAATTTAATTTTAAGTCCATTAAATGATGTTGTTGGCCCTAATGCACCAAGAAAAAAGATTAAATCGGTAGCAAATTTGAACTTTGATTTTGGAGAAAACTCATAAAAAATGAAATATTAGAGAAAGAGTAAGAGAAAAATGAACACAAGAGTTTTATTGTGATTTGAGTATTAACTAACTCTACATCCACTTCCCAATTTATTAATTAGGTATTTCACTCAATCACTAGTATTTTACAAGCTCACACTCAACTTAGTGTTTAACTTCACACCAAACCTTACAAGTGTTTTCCCAAAGTTCACACTTAAAATAGTGTTTTAGGCTCACACCAAATCTTATAAGTGTTTTCCCAAGGTTAACACTCAAACACATACAAAAGTTTTTTAAGGTTCACTCTCAAATCTAAACAAGAGTTTTTTATAGAATGACTCACTCTCAAACCTAACCCAATATGTTTAAAACTCACATCAAACTATGTACAAAAAAATAAATAGTTAAAGTTGAGAATTAAATTTGTAAGAGTTTTGGCACAATCGAATGGTTTATCCTCTTACATTCAAGTTCATTTGGTGGTATACTTATAGACAATAACCACCAAAAAGACGTTACAAAAAAACTATATCTAAATCTTCAAATTGTACTAGACATATCTTTCATTAAATGCTCGTTAGATGAAATTCGAGATCGAGACTGAATTTGAATTGTGTTTAACGGCTAGTCCACGTGGCATGAAACCATTGACCTCTTCAAAAAACTAGTCGTTTGATTTTTTTAACGGATCTTAAAATTCGCGATCGCTATTTTCCTTTTTGGACACGATTGTCACCGTGAAAATCGTTTATCTAACACATAAATGTTGTTTCACGAATTCGCTGTTGCTATCTAAATTCGCGATCGACTTTTGAATCTCAATAACATATTTTTCAAAATTCGCGGTTACTTCGAAATTCACGGTCTCTAATTTTTAAGGCATATTTTCAGACTTTGAGTTTTTTGCTTCTAATTACTTCTATTCAACTTTCAATGAGATTCTATCTTAATTTCTGCAAGAACAACACTTAAAATTGACATTAAAACCTTTCACTCTATATTGTCAAGATCAAAAGAGAGTTTTGACTTAGATTTGAACAATCTAGTACAACAAATGTAATAATATAAGACTGATTTGCAAGAATTTTTATAAAATATCATATATACTAAAATAACCATGAGACAACATGTAGAAAAATAAAGATTCTTATAAAAAATTCTTATCTCTCCAACTGAAAATGATAAATATTTTTTTTAATTTAAAAGAAAATAATTTGCAATACGCTTATATTTTCTCATATCCATTAATAAAAGTTAAGGTTAGATAATACAAAATATTGAAATTTATTTACCGTAAAATATTTTTTTACATGATCTAGAGATATTTAAATGTCTATCATAAAAATCCTTACGCTATCTCAAAAACTAATGAAAGCATAAAAATCTATACTAAAATTTAGTTTATAAAAAAAAAGTACTTCTCTCATCATTTATGAGAGAAAATTTATTATACGTTAAATTTATGAGTTATAAAGATAAAATTTTATTATACATTAAATTTCTTTTAAATATATCTATAAGAAATATTATTATAAGATTATTTTGATATTTAAATTAATTGCAGTGAATATGTATATTAATAATATATGATAAAAATATTTTCTTTATTTTATTAATATTGTATAACTCTTATTTAATTTTTAAATTTAATTTTTTCATTATTTTGTTTCAAACTTATTTTTTCGTTTACTTATTAATAAAAAATTATATTTATTAAAAGTTTAATTTATATATATTCTAAAAAAAATAGTTATTTATAACTTTATATAATTTATTATTCTTATTTATATGAATATAAAATTAAAAAAATTAATTAATTTACTTATTTAATAATTATTTTAAACTAAAAACTAGTTATACTAAAAGGGAACAAAAGTAATGGTTTTTAGGTTAACTTTGAAAGTTGGCAGCACACGGAGCAACAATAAAACAAGAATTTGTATTCAACTTAATGTTTATCTTTTTAAGGCCAATATAGGTGATAATAAAAAAATTCCTTATAAGTGAAGGATAATAATGTCCTTTTCACCTTAAGGCATTAAATATGGAGTGCAAATAAAATGTATAGAGTGTAAATAGCTCCACCCTTTAAAAAACAAAAAAAATTAGTATATGATCGGTCAATAATCTCATTTGGGGGTAAAATATCCACCTGTTCAAAAAAAAAAAAAAATCATAGGTGGTCAATTGTCTTTCTTTTTTTTTAAAAAAAAAAAAAATTTGCGAAAAGGATTAGTAGTTGAAAGTGGCAAAAATAAATGACATTCACTACTGATATTTTATACATTATTGTATTTGCAACTTTTCATTGATATTAAGCATGTGATAATTATTAAAAAAATATTAAAAATAGAATGTAAATTAATATTTTTATTTAATATTAAAATTTAATTCTTACTATTTTATTTTTGTGATTTAAATCATTAATTTTAATCAGGTGATATATTGAGATGTTAAAAAAATTTAATAGACATGGCAAATGTAAGTCATACCAAATGATACATACTTTTTTAATTTGATTTTACTTGACGTTTTGGATGTGTACATAATAATTAAGAGATTATTAAATCTTTTTAATTATTATAATAAAATTATTAAATTGCTCTTATTTCTATTCTATTAAAATTTATTCTCTCACCTGACTAAATTTTCTTCAAACTCTAATAGTCTCCCTGCATTAAAGAGATTGAAAGTGAGAGATGTAGAGTAATTCAAAAGAAAGTCTTTAATAAAAACAAAGAAAATGTTAAAAATGAAAAAAAAAAACATAAATATACATGAATTCTCTAAAATGTTAAATAAAATGAAAAAATAAAAAATTCTAAAACATCAAGTAAATTAAAATGGAAGAATAATTAGTTTTTTTAAAAAAGCAAATCTCAATGTTAACTCTTCTCTCTTTTGTCTCATCCACCTCTCTCTCTCTCTATCTCTCTCAAAACAATGGAACCCATTAACTAAATCATTTATTTTCCTCACTGAGAAAAAAACAAAGAAAAACTAAAACAAAAATCGAACTATTACAATTCAAGAAATAAAAGGTTGAAGAGAAAAGTGTAATTTTCTTAATAAGATGTTTTGTTGACTACTTTGATTCCTTTTAATTATCGTTTGCGCCAAAAATAGAAAAGTCCCATTGTGCACAAAAAATTGAATTGGATCAATTTCATTCCATATAGTTTGTTTATTATCGGAGGCAATGTTTCAAGCAATATAATGACATCTATATGATCATTTCCTTTTATTATTGAGTATTATGGTTATGGAACTACTAATTGTCTAAAGCAACCAAAATCTACGAATATAAAGTTCAACACCACTCAAAAAGCCAAAAGTCTTGTAAACTTATATACTCAATGATGAATTGAATGATACTAACTCACATTGTTTTCTCTTTTTCTCTTATAACAAGCTTATCTACTTGTTGCATTTATTAGGTGTAAGGGTGGTAAAGTAGTCATAACAAAAACAAAAATCCACACACATACACACTAAGGTGGTGTTTGATATGATGTAATCAAATATAATATAATGTAATTAAATACAAATTTAATTAAACTATTAAACTAAACAGTAATTGAGTTAATATTTGTTTACATTACATTGTATTTGATTACATCATATCAAATACTATCTAACATTTCAGGTAATGTAATCATAAATGATGTTGTTAAAAAGCAAATGACGAAAGGCAGAACAGTGGTTCCAAATGTGCAAGTTGAGCCTACTATAAGGCGCCATACAAAGGAAGAGCTTTTTTGATATGGCTGATTTCTTTCCTAAGCCAAAACACAATGGCTCTATCTATAATGAAATTGAAAATCTGCAAAAAAAAAAAAGAGTAATCAACAAGTTGTGGTCCAAGGATCTTGACACTCTTAAGTAGCGTTTTTGCAACTTAAAGGCTTTCTTTATTCCAAGCAAACAGTTAAATAATAGCTCATAATTAAATACAGTTTACACTCATAGTTTTAGTAAAGAGAAGGATTGTTGGGGTATGAAGGAGCGAGTATTGTGAGCTTCAACATTATTGAAGAATTAAAAATTTATGTAGTATAAAATAAAATATATTAATTAATTTTATCTTGATTTTTTAAAATGAGGTTAATGGATGTAAACTATTTAAGACGTATAAGTGAGTTAATGATAATTAAAGGATGGAATGGAAATGGTGTAAATAATTAGCCTTATTCGAGAGTGAAAATTTTAATGGAAAGGAAAGTTAATAAAAATTAATTCTTTATATCTTTTAACCTCTTAAATTCATTTTTTTAACTCCCAATTTGGGGTAGACAAAGGAATGAAAAATCAGTTAAAAATAACATATTTTATAAGATAAATATATAACCTTAAAGTATTTGATAATTACTAAATATTTTGTATCTTAAATATGATTGTCAATTTAATATTTTTTCATTAACCCTCTCTCATATTTTAAAACTCTCAAACAAAGTTATATTAGTGCTTCCTTTTAACTCCATATTATTTTTTTAAAACTCCTAAACATGGTAAGAGTAATTAATGTTTCATTACTTTTTATTCAATTATATTATTTCACCCTTATTAACCTCCTTTCCATCATCTCAAAACTTTCATAAACAATAAAAAAACTCACAAGCAAGATTAACTTGTAAATCTCTATTTACATTTTATTTTTTTAACTTCCTTTAATCCACTCTCATGCAAATCTTTACACAATCAGTTACAAGTACAAAAAGGGATTAAATTTTAATTTATAAATGTAAGTTGTAGCCAACATTATTTTCTTTTGATAAAGAATAATTCAAACCTCTCATAGATATAAGTAAAATTCCAAATTACATAAAAATTTTGTGTATTATGTGATTGATTTTCTTTCTTTTTAATTTTTCATGTATAGATTAATTTAAAAAATAGACTTTAAAACTTTCAGGAACTCTCACAAAATGATCAAAGAAACTTCATGTAATAAAAGAGCTTTCATTGTAAAAAATCTCCCGTTGTTATAAGTAAACTTCCATCTTGAATTTGCCATGGGTGGGGCGGATGAAGGTGGAGATTAAGATGAAAGAAAGGAAGGGGACGATAGAAAAATGAAGAAAGAGGAGGAGAGAATTAATTAAAAATCATTTAAAAAAATGATGAATCATTAGGTGAGATCCACATTTGTCGCTTTATTAAAAATAAAAAAAATTATCATGCTAATATGCCTTTATGTTAATCAATTTCTTTTATATGATTAATAATGTAAATCATAAAATATCAAAATAATGTGAAGAATTAAATCTCAAGATCAAATAAGGAATACTAAAGCATAAAGAAAAAATAAATCTCTAGATCAAATGAAAAACATAAAAATATGAAATATGTTTTCATATTTTTTCTAATTATTAAATGCTTCTTTATAACTCTTTACTTTAATAGGTATTTTCATAATTAAATTCAACACTAGATCTTCTTGTTTTTGACTAAATTCAAATTACAATTACCTTTTTTCTTTGATTAAGGTGATATTTGGTAAAACAAAAAATTGTGTGTTGAAAAATTAAGTATTGACTAATTTTAGTAATAAAATTTTAAGAATTGAATAATTTAAGCATTGAAATTTTAAGAGTTGAATCTAATACCATTTTTTTTTTTTAAAAAGCACCAAGTTTAACCTTTTGTTTGGGCAAACAATTGGTGGGGGAGAAAGTGAGGGGGGAGAAAAGTGAGTGATAGAACATGAAGGGGCTGATTTTGTTATTTTTCTTTTTTTGTTTGGAAAAGATAGAAAGATAGAAAAAAAACAAAAAGAATGAAATAATATATATATTTAATAAGATTGAATTATAATTTTATTCATATAAATTTAAAATTCAAAAAAAATAAATTGATAACATATAAGTAATTTTTTTAAAAAATAATCCTTGCTTTCACCTTATTTTGGGGTAATTAAAGATAGTGAGTTCAGGTGACTTAATTTCACTTCGTTATCTCTCCCTGCACTTTCTCTACCTCTCTCAAATATGAGAAAAATTGGTTTCTCCCTCAAATTTCTCCCTCTCCTCTTTTTCTCCCCTCATTTTCTTCATTCCCAAACAAAAAGTAAAAGATAAACTTAATATAGATAGTTGCATATTTTATAACAGATTATCATATAATTTAATTTTAAATATTTTAAAACTTAATTATATTTTATCAATAGGAGATGATTATGATAATGAATAATAATGATTTTTTCAAAGATATATTTAATGAAATATATCAAATTAATAAATTTTTTCTATCACTTAATCCATTAAATAATTTTTTTACCAAATTAAATATTTTTTTTAAAATTAAGTGTTTGATAAAAAATGTTATTAAACACAAATATTAAAAACTTAAAAATATTATCAAATAAATTTTTAAAATAAATATTTTAATTTAAATACTTAAAATATCTCCAATAATGTTCTTTATTTTAAAAAATACATTTATATAATAAAAAACATTTTAAAGAATCTTTAAACATAAAGAGTAGATAAATTTATACAACTCTAAAAGATTTTTGACATTTTTAATGTTTATTTTACTTTATCTAATAAATATTTAATAGGAAGCAAGTGAAAATTTTTTTCAATAAAATTAAATGATTGTGAAATGAAAGAGAAATTTTTTTAATAAATAAAGTAAAAATAAATAGTAATTAATACGTTGTATAAAAAATTAAAATATTTTAACGGCAATTAAAATAAAAAAATGAAGTTTGGCTAGAGTCCAATGAAGTTTTTATATTAAAATAAAAAAATAAAAATTATATTAGAGATTACCTTTTTAAATTAACTCTTTAAAAATTTATTCAACCATCGGAAGTGGCCTTAGTATTATTATCAAACAGTCCCTAAATTTAGGTAAATACTTTGACCCTGTGTTCTTGATTATACTAGTTAGTCATTCGCATACAAGGAGTTCAGCGCCATCAGACATTAACCCCCACCAACGACCGCTAGAAAAAAAGAAAGACAGAGAGAGCGAGAGCGAGCGACTAGGATGGCGGGAACTGTGGCGCCTCCATTGACGGCGGGGGCTGGGGTGACGGTGGGGTCCCGTCAGAAGATGTCGGCGTCGTTTGCGAACTCCTTCAGACTAGCGGCAGTAGCCGAACGATTGGCCATGCACGTTAAACCGGGCAGCACCAGCGATGCTATGGAGTTCTTCGGTCTCTGCCTTTCCCTTGCCAGGCACGTACATAAGCATTTTATATTCCCACCAGGAATTGATAATTTCCAACTTCCATTTAGGGCCTTGTTGGTAGATAAAGCTTGATTTTGGATTTACTTATGTTTATTATTAGGGTTTACATTTTAGGTTTTGTTTGTTTGTAATATATGGATTTGAAATGTGAGAGGATTTCGTGTTTAAATTGCAAACATTTTATTTGAATTTTACGTATCATGAATTTTTGAAGTTACTTGTTTTTTTAAAGAATTTATTGGAAGCATGTAGCCCTTGGTTTTAGTGAGCTAGGAAACCACTTGATTCATTAGTTTAGGAATGAGTGAAAAGTTGTAGGAATGTTATTAAATTGTAGGAATGAGTCTTACTTGTTGAGGAATAGAGGTCCAATTCCCTTTCATACTATTTGGAAACTTAAAAAATGAAGAACTAAATTGAATTCTATTTAGCTAATTATTTTGTTTGGAAACTAAATAATTGATAAAATTCAGTTTGTTTAGTTTTAAAAATAAGTCATTTGGAGGACTAGAAATCTTTCCAAAAATGGCATTATTTTGCAAGAATTTATTTCTCACCATTAAAACCAAAAATATCTTATAAATTTGTTTTCTTACAAACAAGGGTTATTCATTCAAATGAATTTATCCCTTTTGGATTTATTCCAAACACATGAATTCTATTACTAAATTATTTAAATTCATTTCCATCAATATAATTGAGTTAAATTCTTCTGAAAAAATTGTTCCAAACAAGGCCTTTGGGTGGGTTTCACAGTTAGGAGCATTTTGAGAAACTACCTAATATACTATGATGTATGGAGTGATAACATAGGATTGTATATTTGCAGGGACTCAATAGTTGTTTTCTAAATTCTAGTTAAAGATCTTTACCTCCTGCAGAATTCAATGTGATTCAGACTTCAGGGGCCTCTGTATCCTAAAGAAGGCCTATGCTTGCTAGCTAGGTTATGTGAAAGTTAGTGAAGGTTTGATGACAGCAGTGAGAACTAGGCTTAGGAAGATATTGACACGGGTGATTGCCACTAAAGAAGGATTTAATTGGGAATGAATACTTGAAATATCTGGAATATATACATTTATCCCTGTTTAATTGCAGTTCAGAAAAAAAAAAAATTTTAATAATTGATACTCTTACTTATTTGTTTCCCTATGTTTCTGATTGCGATAGCATATAGTAGTGTTTGATGTTATTTTCATGTTATTTCTTGGTTGTCCTTCTTGGTATATGCTATGCAGTTTTGACTTCTTATTATTTGTCAAGATCCCAATAGAACAAGAATGGGAATGTACTAATTGGTAGTATTTAGTTTTTGAGATATCTGTTTGACTTGGTTAGATTTACTTTGACGGTAGTATTTAATTTTGAGATATCTGTTTGACTTGGTTAGATTTACTTTGACAAATACAGAGGCATTGATTATGCAATTGCAAACAATGAGGTTCCACCCAAAGTTCATGATTTACCTTTACTGTTGAAACAGGTGATTTGTGTGACATTCTCTTGATGTTAATCATTTCCTTTACTTGCAACTAGCTTAAATAGGGAGCCAAAGTGTTGATATTGAGCAGTGTTGAAGTTTGTAAACAGAAATACCTGATGAAATGTTAAAAATTGAATTTCTTCCACTAGTGAGTTTTATCAAGTAACTTTGAAACTCAAAGTGCTTGTAATAAAATTGTTTTCAACAATGAAGTAAATAATGAAACAGAATTTAGAACCGTTACACATTAGTGTTGCTCCTTATGACAGAGACTTGATGCTTAAACATTGTTGTTGCTCTATAAGTCTGATATTTGAATGGCACATCAATAATAATTTTGCTTCTCTTTACAGTATCATAGATAAAATGAATATGCAGATGAACATGGCTAAAGAAGAGAAGAAAAGAATTGAATAAGTTAGTGATTTATGAGATGAAAAATGTCCCAAGACAGAGTGTTGCTTGTGGGAAATAGGGACATAATTTCTAGCTTCAATTTTTTATGTCTTGTGCATTTGCATGTATTTTTAATACTTTTATGGTTGAAAGTTTGGCATTTTGCACAAGTCATGCAATAAATTATTATTTTGAAATGGATTCCTTGTATATATCTCATGTTCTTAGGAACTTTGATGTGTCATATGGTTGATGTATTATTAACTGGCTTAGTTTAATAAATGCATTGTGTAGGATAGATATTAGGAATGAGGGTTAGGATTTCTTTTAGTACTTAAACAAGAACTAATTGCTCTTATCTTTATTCATGTGGTAATTTATGTTCATGAACAAGCTGTCAAGCTTATATTTATTTTTTTGTTGCTGCATAGGTTTGCCTACGTAAAAATGATCTCTTCTTACAAGCATCTATCATGGTTCTTATGGTCTCTGTTAAGGTAAATGCAGTTGGTCGTATTAAATTGAAGTACTATTTGTATTATTTGTAGTCTTTCAAATTTCCAGTTTAATTTCAATATAGTATACCTCTTAACATGTATTACATATAAGCATACTGGTTTGGGTTAGATGGGTGAACTTCTATGTTGTGCCATTTTCTTCAAGACTTTAAGGAGTTATCACTTGAGTGGTACAGGGTGCCACACTGCATGTTCCAGTTCTGAGAATTGCTTGTAGGTCTCCAATTTCCATTCTAAAACTCCAGTTGGCTGAGATCTTATCCAAGTAGTAGTTCCTATTCTTTATGTTATTGTGTAGGGTGACTGTAACATATATGATGAGAATCCCTTACCTGAAAGCTTTTAAAATGTGATACATTTTTTTATGTGTTGTGAATATATTTCCCCTTTTGGTGCCATACATTTCTTTGAAGTTTATTCTTATTATTTATTTATCTTTTCCGCTGCCATTTTTTTTCCTGTGTTAGATTTAGAGCTCAATAAATAATGCATATATTTAATGTTTCTTTTATTTTTGAAGATCCAGTAGTCCTGCAGTATTTAAACAGCACAGCTCATTTACTCTTTTGTTTTAAACTTTATTGTTAACTTTGTTTTTCACTTCATAGAATGCTTGTAATATTGGATGGTTTTCAGAGGAGGACTCTCGAGAACTTTGTACTCTTGCTAAAGAGGTTTGCTTCCAATTTTTATTCATTTGTTAAATGAACATATATTTAATGAGGCATTGATCATATCAATTAGTGATTTTTTTTCTGCATTTTGGATAGATTGGAAACAGCTTTTGCAGTCCAGGGGAGATTAATACCATACAGAATGATTCTCCCTCCATTATTGCAACAATTACATGCAGGTGAGAGGTCTTGTAGTGTTTTTATATTTTTTGTGTGGAAATCATTTGCTGACTTTTTTTTTCTTCTCATTTTTGTGCAAGTGACATCCGTTTATCTTTTGTAGCCAAGGGGAAAAAAAGATTAGTTCTTTGTTTTGCTAGGGGTAGCATGAATTTTTATGTGGATAATAGGACAAGAAGTAATGTGTTAATTGACTTCTGCATCGAACAGTATGTGTGGCCAACTGCTTCACATGCTTACTGTTTATTACAAGATCAAGCATGTAATATGTGGAAATGTCTCTTGATGTCTTTTAGAGGTGTCATTGTCAGTTTTGATAGAGTTGATATTAATTGCAAACCGCGTTTCACCCCAACTCCCTGTTTACAGTGAGAATGTGCGGCACTGTGTATACTGTTGGCAGTTGATCCTATGTACCTCCGCGTTGACTTGCTTCCCTTGCTAGTTGGATGGATGTGTGTTTGAGGGGTATTGGGACTGAAATTTTTCCGGGTGGCAGTGTCTTTAATGTGTAGCCCAAAGTCATCAATTTGAGGGAATTGCTCCTGAATTTTGTTAACATGATTGACTTTGATATAACCTTGAATGATTTGAACTCATATAACTGTCCATCTTTATCGTTCTACAGATTCTATCCGCTGATGAAAATGGGGCAGATACTTGCTTCTCTTGAAGTTAAGGTAGTTTCTTTTCCTTTTCTCCACATTTTCTGCCTACTTAGAGAAACCGCGTTGACGTATCTTTGTCTCCTTCTAGCCTGGATATGGAGCATATGTGATTGATTTTCACATTGCAAAGAGTATAACACACTCTCCACAGGAAAAAATAGTAAGCTTCTCTCTACTTCAATTTTCAATTCAAGGATGGGATGAGATTTACAGTTTCATCTAAAATCTCTGCAACTTTATCTTTTAATATTTTAATTGTGTTTATCATCCTATATGCGCATCTTCATCTTAATTCACACATAACTTATAATTCTGACTCATAGACTATGAGAGTAGATCTAGTTAAAAAAATTTGTCACTGCGTCGTAGTTACTGTATTTTTGGTGCTTAAGTTTTGTTTTTGTTGAATATCATATTTGACTTCTGGCTTAGTTGCTATATTCTCTTTTTGATGTACTTTCTGCTCCATTACAAATTTACAATGTGGGCAAATCGTACTCGGCAATATATTCTGGTGCTAAAAATTTTAATTTTAGTTTAACCACAATGCAAATTATCAGTTTTAGCAAAAGCTGTTCTGTGTTATATTTAATTCCAAGTAATAGACGTGTTAGCCCTTGGTTTTTCATGTTTGCATAATTTTTTTTTCTTGGGGGCACTTGGATGACCAATTATGCAATTCAATGTGTTTTCACTCTTCCTTTTGCTGCATCTTGTCTTCATTGCCTGCAGCGTTTGTTTGTGGTACAGAGAGATAATATAGAGACGTCTGCATGTATTATAAGTCCTCAACAAGTGAAGTATGAGCCTTCCTATCCTTCCCTTCTGCCTCTCCTTTGTTGACTTAGTTATTACAATGTATTTTTATCACTTTAAAAAAAAAAAAAAAATTCTTTGTAGCTTCCTGTTGAATGGAAAAGGAGTAGAGAGAAGAACCAATGTTTCAATGGTAGGTGTAATCACAACTAGCTCGTTGTATTAGGTGACTCAAAGTCTTTGTTATATAACATTTTATGTTTTTATTAGGACACGGGGCCACAGATACCAACTAATGTGACTGCAATGCTTAAATACGGAACAAATCTTCTTCAAGCAGTTGGACAGTTTAATGGTATGCTTGAGTGCTTAGTTTTTATGAGGATTAATATTTTTCAAACATTTTTAAATAATATTTTGGTCTCTTGTCTTACACTTTTTTTTTTAAAAAAAAAAAATTAATTTGAAGGTCATTATATCATAGCTGTTGCTTTTATGAGCATGACACCATTACCTCAGACTCCTATCCTATTAGATTATGTTCAGCCAAATGCTGCTGTGATAGATCCAGGTATGCCTATAGGGGAAAACATTACATGGGATATACTCTGTTCTCTTGTTTTGTTCTCTCCCCAATTATTCCACAAATTGTACTTTTTGATGTATGTATCAGGTCCTTTTCTAATTTTTTTTTCTTTTTTGGTTGGTGTCTTAGATTCTGATCTAATTGAGGGGCCATCACGTGTATCTCTTAATTGCCCAATAAGGTAATCCATGTAATTGCTAATACGAATTCTGTTACTATGGTTACTCAAGTTTTTCTTTTTAATCTTTGACTTTTGTGGATGAATGCATTGTCAATTTGCTTGTTCTCTGAGTAAAAAAAAAAAAAAAAAAAAATAAGGAAAGGAAATAGAAGCATTCTTAGTTGCAGCAATCTGTTAGTTTTGATGTTGTGCAAGCTACTGAGAAACTTGATGCTTCAAGATCCAGTTGCCAAATTTTTTTTTTTAGATTAAATTAAATGAATGATATGGGCTTATTATGTTGTTTATATATATTTGTGGCATTGTGAGTGGCAAGTTAATAACAGTGTGATGTTTTTTTATTATCCTTTTGTGAATAACAATAATGTGATGTTTTATTATCCTTTTGTGAATAAAAATATGTATTTCCGGTTGATTGACTGAATCTTCATTTTGAACAGTTACACGCGTATCAGAACTCCTGTCAAAGGACAGTCATGCAAGCATCTTCAGGTGAGTGTTTGTAGTGACAACAATCAAATGGCAACACATAGTAGTTGGATAATATTCATAGGTATAGTATTACTTCTGCAGTACCGTGACCTTGTAATCAGATCAGAAATTGTCTAAGCACCTAAATGTTTCTTGGTAGGAGTGGGCATTCAATCTAAACTGAACCAAATAGAACCGAACCAATAAAATTGAAAATCAAAATTTGAAAAAAATATAAATCGAACCGAATAAATTTTAAAAACTGACCCAAATCGATTTGGTTCAGTTTAAACTGAATATATTTTAAAATATATTAATATAAATGATAATTTTTGTAATATATTTTAAAATATTTTAATATAAATAATATATTTTTAGAAGATTTTTATATTTGTAACATAAATTATGAATTTTGTAGTTCAATTTTCTTGGTTTGATTTAATTTAAACTCAACCTAATTTAATTTGTTTTAGATAAATTCAGTTGGTTCGGGCAACTAATTTTTTTTATTTAAAAATCAAACCGAACAGAATTAATCAATTTTTTTTTTTAAAAACTGAGCTGAACTGACCAAATTGGTTCAGTTTCATTTTCCACCAAGTAGTGCCCACCCCTATTTCTTGGTACAATCGGATACCTGGACAGTAAAAATTTGCAGTCAGGTGCCTTTGGACTTTTTCAGTGACCTATGGAATAAAATAAAATAATATTTGTATTTATTTGTCACACTAGTAGACACTTGGACTATTTATTTGGCTCTAGAAAACCCTAGCTTTTTAGCTCTCCTTGTTTCAAAAGCGGTCTCCATCTGTCAGATTAGAGGTAATTTCCTTTGTCATCTTGCCAGCAGCCTTTTCTTTAGACACTTGGACTACTTCAATTAAAGAAAATATGCCCTCACATGATACCCCACATCTTCCCTATCACTTTCCTCTCTTTCTATGGGCATTAAAACTCAACTTTCTTTTCTTTGACTTAGTAGTAAGACTTTATTTCTTTAAATTTGTCATAAGAGAATAATGAGATATTCATCTTGAACCAATTGAAGTAAGTCTAAGGAAAAAAAGAAGGGTGTTACATGGGAGAGTAAAAGGTTGGGTTGAAAAGGGGGAGGTTAGGGGCCGGTGTATGGAGAAGGATGTTACATAGGAGAGTGAAAGATTGGGTTGAGAAGGGGGAGGTTAGGGGGTGAGCGTATCATTGACTTGATTTTCTGAATTAGTGTTCCAGGGAAAAAAATTCTTGAGGCATGAAATTAAATTCATCTTATTTTAGTCCGTCTTAGTAGTCTAGCGCTTCTTTTTGTTATTGGAAAATTGCAAAGGTATTTAATTGCAAGTCATTCACACACTCAATTGCACTAAGAAAGGTTTCAGGTACATCAATAAAATTTCTAAACTTTAGACACAAATGTATTTCTAAAATAATTATTAGTGCTTGGTTGTCTTGATTTTAATGTGCTTCTTTTGGATAATTGTGGTAGGATCCTGCATCAGATGAAGGTTCAGTCTGGATAATGATTGTTTGAGTTTCTGCATAATGTACTAATCAATTCAAATCCACTGCTATCTTTGACTTTAAAAGGCCTATTTAAAGTGTTGAATGTTAACATATGCTTGGTTCTAGGATTGCAGAGTCTTATTCTGAAATTTGAGAAAATATCCTTTAAGATTTAGAAGCATGTTTTTTGCGCAATTTTTAAGTGGGTAATTTTTTTAAGAAGGTAAAAAAAGACTCAAATAAAAATGATGTGGCTGTAATCATCTGTTGTGGAACTCAAGATTACTGTGCTGTGAATGTCAATATGATTGTCGTTTCTTTTCCTTTGATCTTATTATTCCTATTTTTGTTATCACAAGTTCAAATTTCTAATTTCCTGTTTGTTTTAGTGTTTTGATTTTGGTAACTTTGTCGATATAAATTTGAGAAGGCCATCTTGGCGCTGCCCTCATTGTAATCAGCATGTCTGCTACACTGATATTCGTGTTGATCAAA
>CATIWR010107190.1:0-14458 GCA_949677035.1 Omphalea diandra
TATATAAGAGGTAGAATAACCTGAAGACAGAGCGAAGAGAGAGGCAAGTTGGTGTTGTTGCCCGATTCTCCACGTAAATAGATTTTAAATGTTGAGTTCTACTTTTAAACTCATTGATATATATATATATATATATATAAGAAGGGTAGAACAAACTGAAGAAAGAAAGAAGAGAAAGGCAACTTCGTGTTATTGCTCCGATTCTCCACGTAAATAGGTTTTAAGTGTTGAGTTCTACTTTTAAACTCACTGACGACTCTTTGATCTGTTAAGAGTAAGTGACTTGCTAAGAATAGATAAATATAAGTTATGAGGGATTGTGTTTTTCATAGTTATTCTGATACTTAAGTTAGCGAGTGATTTTTAGAACTGTGATAGAGATGAGAACTCGAGAACAAGGTTAATCAGTAAGTAAATCATAGAATGCAACATATCTTTTTGTAAAGAATGATCAATATATTTATACCTTCATTTTTCCTCTAAAATTTTCTTAGGTATCTCTTCTAAAATAGTATCCGTTAAGTTTGTTCTTATTTGTCCGCAAAACTCGGATGAAAATGTATTGTGTAACCGCCTTATTTAAATGTTAAGTTTTGCCTTTTGTGGGATATTATAAATAATGTCTTTGTTTAGTTATTCGAGGTTTGGGTGTGAATCTACTTTATCTTCATTTGACACTCTACTCGTTCAGTCTTTCATCTGTTCAATCCTTCACTTGTTCGATCATACATTTTAAGGGTCACGTGATAAGTTTATGAAGGGTATGTCCTTTTATAGGATCCTTAATGGTATATACAACAAGTGTCCTTTTATAGGCTCTTTAATGGTATATACAACAAGTGTCCTTTTTTAGGCTCTTTAATGGTAGATACATTATCAATAGCCCCTCCTTGAAGGTTTATATTTTTGTCATTTATGACAACATCTATTTGTCTTATAGTTTTTCTTTGAACGGTAAGAGCGTTTTCATCTTTTTTTTTTTTTTTTTTGGTTGCGGCCTCGACTTCCTTTTATAGAGTTCTTTGGAGTGCACTTGTTAGATAGAGCTATCGTGTCATTTCGTGACCTGTTCTAATTATTGTTGCTTTAAATTTTAAACATGGGTGTCTATTGAGTCTCATAATTAATTGGAAGACATTTTTGGGATTTCTTCTTTGTAGTATATAAGATGCACCTAACTCTAATATATTTTTTCTATTGCAACATATTTCTTTTTGTTGTGCTTGCTTTTTTGCTTTCTTTTTGCTTGAGGCATTTTTTATGTTTAGTATGGTAGTTCGCTCTTCTTTTACGCCATTATTTTTTTGTTTCTTTGGGAAATAACAAGGTTATCTGGACAAGCTTTGGCAAAGCTTTACGACTACTCTTTAGTGGTGACGAAGGATGATTTGTTATTCTATAAGGAAATTTATCGTATTTTTGAAGAGTACAAGTTGTTCGGTTGCCCTAAGAACTTTAGGGCTTCCTCTAATGTGCTTGGTCATTAAAGGGCTTTGCATAATGGTTGATTTGTTCGAACCATAATGATATATGCTTAGAAGTAAGGTCTCAGTTTTCCTACCGAGACCCTATAGCCATAATAAGCTTTTCCAACTTTAGGTATCTTGTCTTGGCCCCACGAAGGACTATGTTCGTATAATAGATAGGGTATTGTTAGTTGTTTACTTATCGAAGGAGGATTGAGGTTGCCATTTTCTTACCCTGCTACCAGGTAGATATAAAAAGTTTCTCCCACTTCAAGTTTGCCTAGGAGGAGGGGAGTGACAAAAAGCACCTTGAGTTCTTCAAATGCAGTTGGGCAAACTTTGGACCATTTGGAATGTTTTACGTTCTTCAAGATAGAATAGTAGGAACCTCTTTGTTGAACAGGAAATGATAGCCCTAATGTTGTGATCTTTTCATTCAACCTTTGCACCTTATTGATTGTCTTTAGATGTCTCATATCCAGTATTGCTTGAATCTTTTCAAGGTTTGCTTCAATACCCCGTTCAAAAATGATGAATCCTAGGAACTTTCCTACTTTGACTCTAAAAGTGCACTTTTCAAGGTTCAGCTTCATGTCGTACTTGTTCAAAATAGTGAAAATTTCAAGCAAATTATCTACTTGGGATTCATCAGCTTTGCTTTTAACAATGATATCATCTACATATACTCCACATTGTTATTGATTTGGTCCCTAAACATGAAGTTCATGAGTCATTAATAAGTTGTTCTTGTATTCTTCAATCCGAAAGACATCTTGGTGTAGCAATGTGTTCCCTAATCTATGACGAAGGCAGTCTTCTCTTCATCTTTTGGATCTATTGGTATTTAATGATGCCCTTACGTCGCTTCTAAATAACTACACCTAGAAAAGCAAGTAGTTGAGTTTACTAGGTGGTCAATGTTTGGCAATGGGTAGCTTTCTTTTAGGCATGCTTTTATTTAGGTCAGTGAATTCGACATACATCCTCCATTTGTCATTAGGTCTCCTGATCATAACAACATTGATCATTCAATCAGAGCATTTTACTTCTTTAATAATACTTGCCTTTTGGAGTTTAAATACTTCCTCTCCCATGACTTTCTGCTTTTCAGGAGCGAACCTCTTTTTCTTTTGTTTTGCTAGCCTTGCCTTGGGATCCACGTTTAACTTATGACATGTTATTAAAGAACGAATCCCTAGTATATCCTCTGGCCTGAAGGCGAATGTCTCAACATTCTTTCGAATGACATGAGTTAGTCATTCAGTTGTCAGCTGGCTTATATTTGCACCATATCTAATTGTTTTGTCAGTTTAAATTTTAAGTTCAATTAACTCACCAATGGGTTTGGAACATTCTATATGTTCTGGGTCAAACACATCTCCCTTATGCACTTGCTGGAATGCTAGGCGGGCATGCTACTTTTTTGGTATCAATGGTGAGGATACCAGACCTTTGTCATTGCCTTATAGAGGTATTTAGTTGTTCACATCCAATGATAACATTGATCATTTTTGCTACCATTTTGCAAGGGTGGTCATTCGTTGCATGTTCAGTATTGTCTTCGTAGGGCCTTTTCTCTTTGTCGTCTTTCGCAAACTTAAGAAAGGCTCATGTTTGTATTAGGCACTCAACCTCTTTCTTTAAATCCCAACATTACTTGGTATCATGTCCATAATCTTCATGGAATGTGCAAAAAATAGACTTGTCCCTCTTAGTTGCCTTATCAGGGTTTAGCCTTTGAAGGTACTTAATGTCAGTTCCATTTTCCTTGATCCATAAGAGAATATTACCTTCGATCTTATTGAAAAGTGTAAACCTTGCATCTCCACCTCTCCTAGTCTTACCCGAGGTTGATGTGTAGGTTTGGAGCGTTCACCTACTGGAGTTATCAAGTCTTTATTCTTGATTTTTCTTTTAGCTCCATCATTTTCCATTCCTCCATTCTTCCTTATTTCCCTCATCTAGCTCTATGTACCTCTGAGCTATGGAGATAAATTCAAAATAAGAGACAACGGTTTTAGTGTGAAGTTTATCCTTTAAGCATCCAAATGTTCTCCCATCCGCATAGCTTCCACGACTGTCTCCACATTTATGGATTCTATCTCCATTGCCTTTTTGTTAAACTTGTCAATATACTCTTAGAGAGTTTTGCCTTCCTTTTTCTTACAAGATCTTAAACAACTAGTTTTTCGCTTATGAGGAATGTTAGTAACGAAACATGTAAGAAAAGATTGCTTTAATTTGTTAAATGAATGGATAGAGCTAGAGGATAATTGAAGATACCACATTTGTTTTGTTTCTATTAGGGTGGTAGGGAAAACTTTACATAATATGACATTTGATATGTCGTTCAACAATATCAGGGTTCGAAAGATGGATAAATACGTACAAGGATCCCTCATTCCGTTATACACTTGCAAGGTGTAGACTTCCATTTGGTTGGTCATTTCTTCTGTATGATTTCCCAAGCCAATTGAGAGAATTTTAAATATTTCTTGACTAATTTAGATTTTGCCTTGGACTATTCATCCTGGGAGTCGACTTCATCCTCCAAGTCTGTTTGAGGTGTTTGCTTGTTCTCATGTAGTGTTTCAATTCTGTTATTTTGATGAGTGGCTTTGGATCCTTGTGGTTATGCTTACGACAGAAGCTACTTTACCTGAGGGTCGAGGGTTGGTGGTTGAGGATTAAGTGCTAAAATGTTGGAATTCAAAAGTCCTCATAATGTGCAAGTTAAAGGAATCTAACGTTGTTTTCATAGTTCTTGCCAAGGCATCCTGAAAAGTGAGTTAAGGCGCTCTCAACAGCAGTAATTACTGCCTGAGCTGCCTAATGGGTAGGATGGTCAAATGGAGTATATCTTGGGGAACTTTGCTCCTCTTGAGAGGTGTGTGGTATATTTCTGGAGTGACTGACTATTTCCCCTTAAGATCAAAGAGTGAAGACTTCCAGTCAGGTGTTTTAAACAATGAAGGTGGGAACTTTGAAAGAAATAAGTGATGAAATGGTAAAAAGTGTTCTCACAGACGATGTCAATTGATGACACCTTAATCTATTAAAGGCAAGTGACTATTAAGAATAGACAAACGTAAGCTATGGGACTATATTTTTCACAATCATTTCGATACTTAAGTTAGAAACGTGGTGGAGATGGAAACTCGAAAATAAGGTTAATTAGTAAGTAAACCCTATAATGCAATGTACCTTTTTATAAAGATGATCGATGTATTTATAGTTTTATTTTTCCTCTAGATCTTTCTTAAGCATCTCCCCCAAAATGCTATCCATTAATTTCATTTTTATTTTCCCGCAAAATTCAAATGAGAGCGTACTGTGTAACCGATAAGTGTCCAGTTATTAGATATTATAAATGGTATCTTTGTTCGGTTATTCGAGGTTCAAACGTGACTCTACTTTGTTTTCATTCGACCCCTTGCTCATTCGGTCCTTCATCTATTTAGCCATTCTCTCGTTCGGTCGTACCTCTTAAAGGTTATGTGATGAGTTCATGAATGGTGTATCCTTTTGTAGGACCCTTAATGGTATATACGATAAGTGTCCTTTTATGGGCCCTTAATGGTATATACATTATCACTTACTGAATTTTAGTTTAAAACGTGGTTTTAGACATTTTGATTTAAAAATTTGGTAATTATTAAGTATTTATTAATTATTTTTGAATTTTTTTAAAAATAATTAATATATTTAATTTGATGTTGATAATTTGAAATAAAATGAATTTAGTTAACTAAATTATGAATGATTTTCAGAGTTCTAAATAATATTTTGTTCAAAATTAAATTGAAAATTTTCATTTGAAGCATTAATTGAGATATGGATAAAGTAAAATTAGATGAATTTTAATTAGAGTAACTAATTAACTAAATTTATTAAAGTTGTTACGTTATTGTATAAAATAAATTTAAAATTTTATTTCGTGTTGTTGACCTAAAAGTGATAAAGTATCATCTTAATTTTAATTTTAAATGATAATAAATCTTAAAAAATTATAACTTTGGTTTAAATGTCTTTATTCTAATCAGAGCTTGTTTCAGGTGTGTTAGTCTATATAAAGTCCAAATCTTGCTAAGAAACAATAACTAAAAAAAGGCCGGTATTGAATATTGAAGTTCAAAAGGAAACTAAGTAGAACCATGAAGACTCAGCAAATGTGATCAATTGATGAAGAAATGATAAGGCAAGTTGATCATTTCCATAAAAGGTTGAATTTTAAATAAATATATAAAATAATTTTGAAAGAGTTGGAAAATGTATAATATATGGTCGGAAAGCTATAAAAGTCCTGTTAAAAAAAAAATCAAATAGTGTAAAAATCTAAAAGAATCCAAGGCATACATATAGAAAATTATTAGCATTTTAATAGAGTGATCAAACCAAATTTGAAAATATCATATAGAAGAGTCGATTTCAAAATCAGAATGATTTTATATAAAATTTGATCATAACCTTGAAAAGAAAGCTTAATGATTATAATCAATCAATACTATAGAAATAAAAGTGTTGCACTTATGAACAATGCAATTTTCTTAGTGATTTTGTGATTTCACTAGATTTTTTTAATCAAATAATTTGAGTATTCTCATTAATACATTGATGAACCATGGTCAGATCAAATAGTTTTGAGTATTCTAATTAATACATAAACTTACAGGCATGGCTGATTTTCAATACAAACAGATACAATTTACACTAAAAACAAACATCCATTCTATCTTTTCACTTTGATAAAACACATCTACTGAAGTCTATGAAACATCATTCCTTCCCCATAGCATAAAATGCAATCCTGTCCAACAGATGAGTAATCCCATCATCGCGGCAATCAAACCAATAGGGAAGCATAACCTAATCATCATCACATTCCATCATCACCATCACTTTAAGTAACATTTAAAGCACTCATCTTGAAGGGAGATCACTAGATTTTAGGGGTAGTTTGGTTATTGGGTATTGATGAAGAGACGCTTTGTCCCTTATCTGCACAGCGCCTCTGACAAAACGCTTTTGTCTCTTGTCTGCACAGCCCCTCTTACAAAACGCCATCGTTTTTAGGGGCAAAGTTGTCTTTCGCCTCTGCCATGTGCGGGGGCGTTTCCGTCTTTTAATTTCTCACACAGACAAAGCGGCGTCGGCTTGGGCAGATAGTCATTTATCTATCGAGAAAGCGTTACAGTTTTGTTGGATCACAATTTCCTCAATTACTCCATTAAACGGCAATGCTTTTCGCTGTTTTGAATGACTTCCTCGCCATTTTGTTAATAAATAGTATTTAATCTAATCTTGATTACATCGAATAGCGTCCTCCTAAAGGGCAAAAAGCAATAAAATATAATATAAAAACTTAATGTTTGTACATTATAGATATAAAATGTAATTGTTAAAAAATATTTAATCTTTACCAATAAAATATAAATTAATAAATAATAATAAACACAATGTAAATAATATTGTAATATTAATAATTACTAATACAATAATAATATTAATAATACAATATTCATAATTAATAATAATTAACAATATGAAATATAATTTTAAAATTTTTTTGTTAGATCGTGACCTTATCTCTATCCTCTAATATTTTATATAATAATATATTATGCAACAATATATTATAGAATGATACACATTAATATATTTCATAATAATACATTATACAATATTATATTATATAAATAACAGAATAATTAGTAAAAATATGTAATTAATAAAATGTAGTATATAAAAATGAAATAATACACACACACACACATTTATTAACATTATACTAGTATATACATATGTAATATATTAATCATATTATAATATTAATAATTAATATATTGAATACTGTGATATTAATATTTAATATTTATTAATAATATTAATAAATATTTGCTATTAATAAATCAAATACAAATATAATATATGTATATATTAATAAATATTTAATCTTTATCACTATAACCTAAATTAATAAATAATACTAGATAAAATATAAATAATATTATACTACTAATAATTTCTAATACACTAACAATATTAATAACTAATAATAATTAATAATATGAAATATATTTTTACAAATTTTATTGTATGCCAAATGCATAAATACTTACTATTAAAGACAAGAGTTTGAATGTAATTCCTTTTTTTGAAAATCCAATTAAATAATTGTTGTTATGTATATATATTATAATTTTTAAAGAACAACATATGGATTAATTTTATGTGGCACAAAATTATAAATAATAAATTATAATATTATATTAACTGGATAACTTCATAACAAATGCTTTTATATGTTTAGTATTCCTTTTTCACAACAAATAAAATACTTCTATAAATTTATTTTTTTATATAATATACAAATTTAGTATTTTAAATATTAATACGTTGGTCGTATTTTACTGTTATAGCAATTCTATTTCATAATACATTATATTTATTAAACAAGTTTTCTACAGCAATGTTATTGAAATTTATATACTATTAAAAAAATGACAAAATAAGAAAACTAAATAATTTCACATGCAGTATTTTGCGGATTATTTTGTTAATTTTTAATAAATATAATGGATTATGATTTGAAAATTGATAAGAACACTTATCATTATTTGAGTAAAAGTGTTCATGCAAATGATAAATTGAATACCCTGAAAGAAAATGAAATATTTTCATCTAAAAAATTAAATGGATTGAAATGAAATTAAATGGCTTTGGTGAACAATCCTATTTGGCCATGTTGATTGTACAATGACTAATTTTTTTAAAAAGTATTTTGAAACTTTTGAAGGTTATAATTAGTGGCGGAATTAGAAAGTATTTTTAGGACAGTTTACTATCAAATTTAAAATTTTTTTATACAATTAAATAAGTATTTAACAACTAAAAATTAAAGCGACAACTATAAGCTTCAGTTTTTTTAGGCAATATTTCAATTTTTATTTATTTTTATTTTCAATAATTCAATATGTCAAAATGTTGTCATTGAAATTTCATACAAAAAAAAAATTATACTATTTCTTAGAGTCTATTTTTTATATAACACTTTTAAGATATTGAGGAGTTAATGTACATATAAAAAATTATGATTCATTATTTTTTATAATACATCTTATTTTTTTAATGAATTGCATCTATGTAATTTATTTATAATTCTATATCAAATTTATTTTAGTTACATGTAATTAATACTTTTGTTTTTGAAATAATGAAGAAATATACTATTTTGATATTATATTAAGATTATATTTGTTGATTTCGATAACAAAATTAGTTTTGAGAGTGTTAATAATTTTTTGAGTAATATTAATATTGTCATTTGTATATATGAATTATAACATTTAAATTTCACTGTTGTTTACTAATATTTAAAAATAAATTATAACATAAATTTGAACTATCTCAAAAAAACTGCAACAGTTACTTTTGCATAAAATATAAATAAATATTTATAATTTTAGATGTTTTATATCTATGGATAAAATAATCAATAAAAATGCTCACTTAATATAAAACAAAAAAAAAAACAATAAGAATTCATAAACAAAAAAAGGTGAATAAGAAAATACAAAAAGAAATACAAAATATGTTGACTAGAGATATTTTAAAAAAAAAGTACAAATAATAAAACTTATTGGAACAGAAGTTGTAACAGCTAGTTTACATAAATACAAATTAATCAATAAAACAACAATAAATAATATAATACAGTAAATAATTAAGAGCCTCTTATTCATGGCTTAACAATTTTTTAATCTCTCTCGCCAAATTCACGCACCCTTTTCTTCCTTTAGTAGATAGAAAAAGAGCAAAATATGAAACAAACAAAAATAAAATAAAATAAAATTGTTGAATTACAAATTTCTAGTAAATTCGGACATGTCGTATACGGGAGATACATGAACCATTAAGATTGAATGTGCTCCTAACTTTTAGGTCAAACGAAAATTGAATCTTCAAAAACTCTTATCACAGTTTGCTTGAAATCATTTAGAAAAACAGATACTTGAATATGAATTGAAATATAATAAACGATTGGAACAATGAAATTCCAAGTAATAACTCTTGAAAACTCGAGTAGAATGTTTTGCATTGAATATTAGACATAGTTGCGATAAACAAAATATTTACTGGACAATGAGAAACAATTTTGCAAAAAGAAATTTAACTAAAACTATAAACTTGTTTTGATGGAAAGTTTACAAAAGTCGTTTGATCTGTTGAGAAATTGGATTTATCTGTGTAGGATTTGAGATATGTCTTCTTTTGTTGAGTTACTCCCCTCTTATAGAGTTCTAAGGAGTAATTTATACGCAAACACGTTCTTCACTTTTTGCTTGATGCTATATGTTCTCCGCTTCTCCTTATTTTTTAGTCATCTTCCCATTTTTGCATAACTGCTTTTTAATATTACTCAGTTTTAACCATCATCAGTTCCCCCCTTTCTTTCTTCGTGCCATGGCAGCAACAGGGGCTGGTGTCTCCAGCCCATCTCCTCTTCCATATCCTCCTCAACAGTGGGAGGAGTTTTAGCTCATGTAAACCCCTCTAATTTCGCAAACGGTTATAACATCCATTTTTTATTATTGGCTATACTAACACACTTTATATAATAAAGCTTACATAATTATTAAAAAATGTATGATCAAAATGTAAAAGTCTTAAAGTTTAGTTTATGTAATTCAAGTAAATTAGCTTAATAGTAAATATATTATATTAATTGAGAGTTATGCATGTTTAAGTAGTAATTATATATTTGTCTAGTTGAAGGGTTTGCGTATTTGTTTGGATAATTCCTTGTATGATAGAAAAAAAATTAGTATTTAATCTATAAAAGTACATAGATTGATAATTAATTTGAAAGATTATCGATAAAGTTTTACTCTTAAGCTTTACAAAAATAGAGTGGATAAATTTTCTCTTGAACCTATAAATGTAAATATTATTTTGAGCTTATAAAATAAATATTAAAAGGTCTAAATAGTTACTTAGAGAGAAAATATAGATATACTTCGAACGTTTATAAACTCTTAGCGTTTTTTTATCTGTTATCTTTTTATTATTATTATTTTTAGTTGAGAAAGAGTGGCTTGGAATGTAAATATTCATTGCAAGTTTGAAGCAAACCTTTCAAAAAAAAAAAAAGGTTTTAAAAGAAATATATGGCAAAAATTGAGAATGTAATTTTCATCAAGAATTTGGGTTTTTGTAAATGACACATTGACTGCCTCATCCTATTTTTTACAAGCTTATTGAATGGATCCATTCACCATTTAAATGGACTCATTCACTATGATAAAAATTGAAGATTTTTTTTTTTTTATACAAGAAAGTTAAACGGATTGAAATGGAGTTGAATAGCTCTAATGAATGATCTTACTTATTATTGGACGGCCTTATTCGTTATATAATGATTAGTTTTTTCCAAAAAGGTGTTTTAGAGTTTTTGAAGGTTATAATAGCCACTTTTAATTCTTGGCTATATAAAAATATATCAGATGATATTTAAAAGGCTAACTAACTATTGAGAAGTGTATGAGCAAAGTGTAAAAAGTCTTACAGCTTAATTTACGTGTTTTGGCTAGAGTAAGTTAAGTAGAAAATATCTCATATTGATTGAGAATTAGGTATTCCTTAAACACTAATTGTCTATATGCTTGATTAAAGGACTTAAGTAATTTTTATATGGGTAGAAAGGTCAATGATTAACCAATAAAAATATATAATTTGGTAATTAAAAATCATCAATTATATTTTGTTGGTCGATTTCTCTTGAAATTGTAAAAAAGAGAGATTATTCATGAGCTTAAATAAATAAATAACTTAAAAGATTATGAAAGAGATGAGATAGACACATTTCCAAACCCCTATATAGTTCGTGTTTTTTATTTTTTATTTTTTTTAATTATTATTACTTGAGAGTGTCTTAGAGTGTAAATATTCATTATGAGTTAAAATTCAAAGCTTTGCAAAGTTTTTTAAGTTTTAAAATAACTCTATTTTTGTTGAATATTTGCATATATTGATAATCTGATTACTAGTTTTATAAATTAAAATGGTAGCCCATCTAATTGTTAGATTGTCCATAAATGGAATGGATATATTGAGAGCCCATGACAAGTGCAGTGCAATTTCTAATTTTCATTAATTCAGGACAGTAAACGAAGTGATTTTGGTGCATGAAATTTCTCTATGTCTAGTATTTCAAATGAAATAATCCACTTATAATTGCACCTTAAAGTATTAAATGATCTTATTTTAATTTTAAACTAACATATAAATGTATAATGTTTGTCTTTTGAAAGAATAAATATAATTATTTAGATTATTTTATTTTCTCATATATATATTAATTAAGATTACGTAAAAATTAATGTATGACATAAAATTTAATGATAATATATTAAAAATATAATAATAAAAGTTTATAAAACAAATAAAATTAAAATAGAGAAACCTAACCTCTCCCATCCCTCCAATACCCCTTTTTTTGCCCTTCCCAAATAGCCAGTGGGTTGAGATGAGAATCTCATTGTCATTCCTAATTATTGGCCATACCATATCAATTTATTTTTAACGTCTTTAAAATTGGATTAGGCATTAAATTGATTGGTTGACTAAGTTTTTATTCAATGGATTTAATTAGTTTAATAAAGCTGGATATTATTTTTTAAAAATTATTAAAATATAAAAATGCTGAAAAGTAAATGAAAATTGTCTTATGATGTAAGAATAAAAAATATGTCTAATATTTAAATTTTGAGTAAATGAGTGTAAGATTTTTATATAAAATAACATAATTTTTTAATGAAACTAATTTTATCTGAATTATTTTTAACTTAATTTAAATGTTAAAAATTATTATTATTATATTATATTATTTTTTATTTTAAAAATTTTTAAAAAATATCTTTTAAATTTTTAAAAATAATATTTTATTAAATTAAATCGATTAAATTAATTAAATTAAAAATCACTCTATTAATTAATTTAATAATAATCAAATTTTAAAAACATTCGTTTTTTTTTATAATATCTCATCCATCGGTGTCAAATGGTGGTGGTACTGTCCAATCAAAGGAAAGCAAAGGAGCCACCACACTGATATAATGACGTAAGTACTTTGGGAAATAAACAGTGAGATTAGTAGATTCCCACTTCCACATACCCGCTTACAATGATTGTGAGTGGCGGTGGCTTTTCTTGCGCCGTGATTTAGCAAAATCAATTATTGCAAAAGACAACTACAACGCGGTATCGTATGACGCATACACGAGACCCAAAAATATTTTAATTTTATTATTATTTTCAACAAATATTATTATTTTTCCATAAACCCAACCAATAATCAATCATGTTTGTAACATATTACTTCTATTATCGACAACTAATAATTAAAACACATATAGATTTATTCTGATGATATATGCATATCTCAATTTTAGTCTTGAATTTGAATATCTTTCTCTTAATTGTATCTCTAAAAAATATAATTAAAAAACTAATAAAAAATTATGTCATTTTGTTATTAATAAAAAAACTAATATAAACATTAATTGCACATATAAATCTAATTTAACGATAAAATATATTTATTATTAAAAGAAAATAATTATTATTACTTGTTATATAGTTCGTGTGTCAATTCCATGTATTAAATTTTTTAAAAATATAAAAAATAAACATTAACTCTTATCAATTAAATATTTTATAAATTAAATGGTATAAAATTTAGATATTTTAAATTTGAAATTGAGTATTGAAAGATAAAATTTTAAATTTTTTAAATATGTTAAATTCATTTCTCAAATGATTATAATAAAATTATTAAAAAATTAATAGGTTTTTAGTTAAATCAGACTCAAAGGCAGTTAAAACAAAAACGTTGAAAAAAAAAACCAGGAAGAAAGCGAAAAGAAAGAAACAATATAGATTTTCCTTAAATATAGTGTAAATCCAAGAACGGTGGAGATAACCCTCCATAATAGATAAAATTTTCATCTTGATAAACACTAAGCACAGGAATAGGCTTGCTGCTAAGTTTTTTTTTTGGGGGGTCATCATCCATAAGAAAAATGAAAAATAAAAAATTTAGCAAGGTGGTATTAAAATATTTAATATAAGATCTTGTACATAAATTTAGAACACCAAATCTAGTAATTAAATGGAAACAATTGCATAAATGTTTTCGCGTTAAATATCAAATTGTTTTTAGTCATAATTATGAACGCTGAAATTAAACCACTTGAAGAATTTGTTAGAATGGTTAGAATGAAAATTAGATCTCCCTCTCCTTGACCTTCTCAAAGACGTCTACAATGAGCGTAACAACTAGAATTTTCGTTATGAAGGCAGGAGATGAGACCTAGCCTATTTATAATAAATTTTAACAGGCCCACCCATCACAGGTCCATGTTAAAATAGGTCTACATTTACCGTTTTCCATATCGGTCCACAAAAGGTGTCACAAACTCATAACTCAATTGATCACATTTTAATTGGGTTTATCCCAAATCAATAAACTATATTATTTAGTCCGTTTTATAAATAATTAAAATAGACTCATAATTAATATTAACCCACATAAAAATTTCAACATTATCCCATTTGGGCAATATTAATTATGACGTTTTCATGTTTTAAGAAAGAAAACAATTTTGAAAATGACTCTCAGACTGAATACTTTAAACTCAAGTGTGGTCACACAATTTTTTAGAAAACATATAGTTTATTGATAAAGTGACACCTCAACCACAATCCTGTCCATATTAAATTATCAATATCGGATCATAGCAGTATTTATGTTTCTTATTGACATAGTACCAATCTATAGTCACAAATATTAACAACTTAACCGCTCTGGATTCTAATAAGGCAGTGTAGCAAGAAAATAGCTCCCGCATGTGATCAATACACTATTTTCTTGTCAGTCCTCCAAACATTTCTCTTTCACACATGCTCCAACGAGCAAGAGAAATTCACAATGC
>CATIWR010107209.1:0-12877 GCA_949677035.1 Omphalea diandra
TATATATATATATATATATATATATATATATATATATATATATTGAAATAAAAATATTTATAATATTGAAATTTGAATTATTGTTAATTCAATTATTTTATTTTTATGAAATTATGAATAATAATTTTATGTAAATAAAAATTATTTAAAAAATTAAAATAATATTTATAAAATCTTTTAAAATGAGTGATTTTAAAAAATTATTAAATATTTTTTCTATATTATTTATTATATACATATTGAAGCTAAGTATTCAACTTGCAACATATAGCATATTTAATGCCAAAAGTTAATTAAAGTATTATATTTGATTTAATAATGAATGTAAAATATTAAATTCTTTATGATTACTTTAATTATAGTAGTCATTAATATATAATAAAAAAATTAAAAATTAAAAAATATAATAATGATCAATATGAATAGATAGATGTAGCAACTAAAGAGTAAATTTTTCTATATATATATATATATATATATATAATTGATTATAGAAGATTCTTATATAAACTATATTGTTTTTTTAATTAAATCAAGTGATGTGTTTCTTTCTTCAAAAATTTGACAATTTCAAGAAGCAAATTTTAATATGGTATGCATAAAATGATTAATTATACTGACAAATGATATCATTTAATATCAATATATTTTTCTTTCACGGGATATTCAATAAAAATTTAATTAATACTGCAGCTACATAACAAAAATATAACTCTCTCCTTCTAATAGCTCTCATTAAATTTAATAAAAAAATTTATTAAATATAGATGGACAAATCAAACTCGAAATCTTTTCAATACTTTCATTGACCATATTACACTTACTCGATTACTTTTTCTCATGTTACCTACTCGATTTAGAGTTGGATGGAAGCAAAAAGTTACAAATAATGTAAAGTATGAAAGTGGGAGACGTTTTCAGTTTCACAGTATAGGTGTGATCTTGTGTATAATTTTTAAGAAAAGATGAATGAATGATGAGAAAGATGAAGGAAGGAAACAGGCACTACTTTAAATGATGGCCCCAGAGAATGGACTTCCATTTTGAATGCCTAACTTTTTAGCTGTAGTGCGGTGGTGGTGGTGGTGGTGGAGGTGGAGAGGAAGGAAGGTGGTGAGGAAGCTGAATTTTAATGCCAGATTACCACTAACTCATGTCATCATTAATCTGGCATTAAACTCATTACTTCTTCTCTGAATTTTCTACTTTGTTCTCCGCCGTAGAACCTTCCTTTGTCTAAGTCTATTATTAGGGGCGGATTATAGGGGGCATGTATGTATGATAGAGTTTTAAATAAAGATCTTGATTAAATATTTCTACAATAAGTATATTCATACTTAAACATTCATATAGTATATAAATTTGGATCTCTAAACTTGAAACACTCATATAATATAATATAAGCATATTCTTACAATAGAAATCTTAATAAAATATTCCTATAATATGTATATTCATGCTTAAACATTCATATAGTATATCAATTTGGCCCTAAACTTGAAACACTCATATAATATAAGATTTTTATTATCCATAAAATTAAAACACCCATATATGATAAAATTCTTATTATAACATTAAGCTTGACCCCCTTGAAAGTTGAAATGAATCTACGCTACTCTCTATAATACATGTTTTAAAAAATAAACAAGGATTTGTTGTGATAGCTTTTTGAAGTGGTATCTTTGGGTGCTTTCTGCAGAGGCACTATAATTTTTATTAATGCTTTCAAAAGTAATTTTTTAATGTTTTTGTGTAATATTTTTATGCAATAAAATTAAAAATTTCAGTGAAAATTTAATCATTTAAATGAAAAATTACATAAGAGTAATTATCTATCTCCTTCTTTAATTTTTAGTGAAAAAATCGAATAAATGTATGTTATAAATTTATAAAATTGGATGAACAAATTATTTATATATTGCTGTAGTAGAAGAAAACTACAGCAATATATAGTAGACATTAGAAAATTCCCTGTTATATTATTATTTGGTTAATCCAAAAAATATCTGAAATCTCCATTTTGAGGTGAATGAGATATAATTAGTGATATATATTAGAGTTGTGTCTAAAAATAATAAATTATAAATTATCAAAATTAAATAAAACTTTTATCATGTATATATGAATGGGGAAAAACCATACAAAGTAGGCAGAATTCTAAATTAAATAAATAGTCCATAATATGAGTTGTCATAACATGTCATCTATAGTAATTTCTTATCTTTAGTGACAATTTTAATTTTTAAAAAATAATAACTATTAATTGAATATATTATGTATTTTAACTGAATAATCTATAATATAATATAATTAATATAGTAATTTAAATTATCAAAAAAAAATTCATGTTTTAGGGGAGTTAAAATATAATATATTTTTAAAAATGAAAATATAAAATATGAGCAGTTTAATTTTATTTTTATATTTATGTGACTGATTACTGATATCATTTAGATAGTAAAATTATGTTATTGCATAAATATTTTTAATTATAAGTTTTTTTTTTAAAAAAAAACAATGATGAATCAAAATGCAATGGACAAACGTTGACCGTTTATTGCGATTGTGTTGCGCCGCCTTTTCAATGATTTCAACGGCATTTTATCTTATAGTGGAAATTAAATTATTTCATGTGTAGTTTAAACTTTTAATGAAGAATGAAATCATTAGAAATCTTATTGATCATGATGACTCTACTTCGTCAATCATTTTTTTTTCTATTTTATTGTCATGTCGGCAAAATATTTTTTTTTAGAAATAAATTTTCATAAATATAATTGAAATTCTAGTTGTCTCTTACATTAAAAAAGCTTATTATTTAAAGAAGTTTATTACTAAAATCGCATATGTTGTATGCTAATTTGTTGTGTGACTTGCATGGGTATTATATACTGAGTATTTGAATTTGAGTCTGTCGCTTTTTAATTTGAATATTTAGTGCAATATAACATTAAATTAATAAATCAAGTTAAGTTTTGAAAGATAAATTTTGTTTGGAAAAAGAATATATATATGTGTGGGTGCGCGCGCGCGTAAAAAGAGATAGATTTTCAAATCCCACATAGAAAAAGATGAAACCTTGTAATAGAATATAAAGTTGAATGAAACTTGTTTAATTGATTTGAATGAGACAAAATTTGTAGGAAAATTTGAATAAAATTTGGTTGATTGTAAAATTTATATAACTATATATATAAATATTTAAATTTGAATAAAATTTGGTTGATACGTGTGACGTGTGTAAAATTTGATTAATATTTTAATTTCATTATTATAAGTTTTGCAATTAAATAACAATAAAATATTATAATACTATTTTAATAATTTATTAAATTCAAATTAACAAACACTCTTTTATAAAAGATATCAAATCTAATAAATACATCCTTTTGTAAAGGATGCTAAGTTCAACAAATATACCCTTCTATAAAATGTGTTATGTTTAACCGTTATATATATATATATATATAAGGTGCCAAATTCAACAAATACTTCCTTTTGTAAAGGGTACCAGATGTGTGAAGTCCAACGGCTACAAGGCCAAATATGTTAATTTGTAACGAAAAAATAAATGAGGACGAAATAAACTTTTTCGTTAAAATTATCTCTAATTTTATATTATTTTATCAAAATTATTTATAATTATATTATTTCGTCATAAAAGTTCAAAATATTTGTTGAATGTGATATTGGATTAGGAATGCCAAGTAGACGAGGTATAAGATATCTCCATCCCCTATCCCACCTTATGAATAAGAAAATTTTATCAATTCTTCTTAATTAACATTGTTTGAGTTATTTGTGATAATTCATTATTGAAATTGATGAATTTATGATAGCAGAGAAGAACATACATGTATTTTGAATGACATTATAGTCTTTTTTCAGAAAAATTATTATTTTTCCTTAATTTATTCCTCAATGATTTTGAAATATTTTCCAAAATCTTCACCCTTTCCCCTTCATGGATAAAAATAAAATTACACTCCTGTTTTGCGAGTTTCCACAAAGACTCCATAAGGGACAGAAGGAAAATTCTCCCCATGAGAAAGATGAGACAAGCATAGGGGATAACTCCCGTCATGCTCACTTGCCATTTCTAATCTAGTGTTCTATTGAACTTTTATAATAAAATAATACAATATCAAAGATAATTTTGATAAACTAATATAAAATTGAAAATAATTTTGAAAAAAAAAAATTATTTTATTGTCATTTATCACTTTATTACAAGTTAAAAAATTTATTTGACCCTAAAGCCGAAGTACAACAAACAAGTTTTTTTAATAAAAGGTACTAACAAACCTTTTTTATAGAAAGTGCTTAACTTCCTTCTACATCTATAAAATCAAACGATTTTTATCTAAATATATTTAATCTTTTCTTTTTTTTTTCTTGTATATAATTATTTTATTTTACAAACTTCAAATATAAAAAAATTTTTAGAAGAGCTTTCAAGAACGCTATTTATAGACTCTTAGACTTTGTTATATCATAAAGATAAATTGTCAATTACTTAGAATAATATAATGAAGATAATCAATATCTTAAAAATAGTGATTTTCACACTTCAAAGTCTGCACATATATATATATATATATATGGCAGTTTGCAAATCAATTGCGAGCTGTGAGATGACAGTGAATGCAATTCATTCTATGTTGATGATGCTTAGAATTAATGCTACATGCTATTAAAATTTTCATGAATATATACATATAAAAAAAAAAATCATAAATACAGTCACCATTAACGGGACTGCCCCATTTGTTGGAAGAAATACGATCAGTTTTCTTGAATTCTCTAGCAGGAATAGATAAGGATAAACTTTAATTTTCAGTGAGTTACATGGCCAACTAGCATTTTATGAAAACCTTAAAGGAAAGTTAAGTTTTCGAAATTTAATATTTTTATTTAAAATTATTTTTGTAAAAAATAAATTTTTAGATAAATTATTATAAAAATATAATATATATATATATATATATATATATATATATATATATATATATATATATATATATATATATATATATATATAGGTCTTTTAGACTTACATTTTATGTAATAATAATTTTCTAATATTAAAGAGAAAATTTACATTAATGATTTATGAGCAGCTTTCTAATAAAAAATGAATCAATGCTCTCCACCATCACTCTATTTGGGAAAATAGGTAGTATGGTAAGATGAAATTTGATAAGATAAAGTTAATAATTTAACTTTGTCTTATTTAGATAGAAGGTAAGGTAAAATATAGTCTATAATCTACTTTATTTGATTAGAAGGTAAGGTAAAGTATAATCTATAATCTACTTTATTTAATTAGAAGATATGGTTTAATAAAGATTTCATATTAAAGTTACTAAAATATCATTTAGGTTTAGATTTTTTAAGTTTTTAAAAAATAGTCAAATAGAAATTATACATGGGTTCCTGGTGCATCTTTTTTTAAAGAAAAAAAAAACAATGCTATATTAAAAAATTACAAAAAAAAAAATTCAAGATTGCATGATTGGTGGATAAAGACATCCCAAAATATAACTTTTTATTTTTTCTCTAAATTTTTTTATTTTTCATTCGATATAAATGTTTAATATCATAATTTAAAAAATAATAATAAAATTGAAAAGGCAAAACAATTTTATTCAAATATTAAGAGTTAAAGTCATTTAAGAATATTTTTTTCACTTATTAAATTTTAATCTGTAATTTCAAAATACTTATTTCATGAGCATTAAAATTTGGATAGTGTATAGAATAGAAGATCCGCATTTGGTGTGTCGATATTGCACCAAACTTTTAAACAGATATTTAGTTGGTATATAGATATTTATTTACATAAATAATATGTTTTTCTACATTAAAAAATAAGAAATAAAAATTAAATATTAATGAAATTGTATAATTAACTTATGTATAATAATTTTATATTTTATGAGAAATCTTCAAAGTGAGAAATCTTAATTTAGGCAATGAAAATTCAAAAAGAGTGAGAATTCAAGTAAATCAATTTAGACAAGGAAAATTCAAAAATAATGAGAAATCTTAAACTAAATTAGGCAATAAAAATTTAAAAATAGTGAGAAATCTTGATGTTTTTGAGATCTTATTTTAAAAAATTTTAAAATATCAAACATGAAAATATTCATTTCTTGACATACTAAATATATTATAAAGCTAAATATGTTTCTTTTTTTTTTTTTTGGTACTTGCATTTTTTGACTATGAAATTAATTTTATTCAAGTTTTTATGATAAAGTCTTCTAATAAGTGTGATTTCAAAATTTAAATTTTATTAAGAGAATATTTTAAAATTCGGTGAATTTAATTATTAAGCTAATAGTACATTGTTCAAGTATTTTTCTTGAAAACATTCTTGTCTGACAGACTTAATATTTCTGTTGCAGTTTTGAGTTGGACCTTCCAAATGAAAAAAAAAAATCAAATAATTTCGTAGCTCATTTAATAAAAAATAAATAAATAAATAAAGCACCATCATATTTAAAGATGAAGACTTGAAGTCAACTAAAGATATCCAATAAAAGAGCCCCACTTGGAGAGAAGTCAAAAAGCAGTGAGAAAATTAGATAGGATTGCCGATGAACTAAGTTCAAAAATCAAATGAAGCATGGCTTGACGTTTGACAATGATCAAAGGCGCCATAAAAGAATTTCCCATGTGTAGTTGATCGAATGGACCGTCACTATAAGGAAGGAAGCTTACTTATTTTGACAAAATGGGTTTGCTTTGTTCCGCAATTCTCTTTTCCATCTATTTTGCTTTTGCTTTTGGGTTGTAAAATTATTTTTGCTCTTGGGTTTGTTCACTGCACTTGTTAGATAGATTTCAGAGTACATGTTAACATAGAAGGAACTTCCTTAGCTGGTAGACCAGTACCCAAACCGATCTGCCAAACGTATTGGAGCCTAAGCTCCTAACTTCAAGTGCAGATATAAATGGAAACTACATGTATAACTTCAAGAATTTGGACCCATCAAAATGTAGATCAAAACTAGGAGGAACAGACTTTTTGTCATAATTTCCATAAAAGAAGCTTGCTCGAAATAAGAATTTTCATAGAATTTTTTTTAATAACAATTTACATTCTTTTAAATATAATCATTCCAAATAAGAAAATTATTAAAATGAATTTTAATTTCATAATTTTTTTAAATCTGAATTTTTAAATGAACTTTTTATATTTATTTCATTGAAAGAATTTTTATTTTTATTTATTCATGTAAAGCCTAAATAATTTATAAAATGATCTATTAAAGATTTTCAATATTAAAACATTACAATATTTGGTTCCTTCCAATGAAAGAAGTAATATGTAACTCAAGATTTAAACTATGTAATCTATTAGTTACTTAATAATCGATCAAAATTATCTTTGATTATAGAATTTGTGTTGATAATATGTAAGTAAACTTTCAATCCCTTTAACATAGACATCCTTTCAAACTAAATTAAGCCTATTTGATAATTTTTGTATATTTTTATATTTATTATTTGTTATATAATATTAATTTGTGATCATAATAAATTACAAACATATTAATTTTTGTTTATCTCATGTTTGTAAGTTATGAGAAAAAGGAGAAGATGTTAATGGTTAAAAAAGTTAGACTCAAACTCTCAATTTTAATTGTTATGAATTGATGTGTTATGTATTTTATTTGGAGAATTATTTAAAACTAAGTGATGAATTTTATTTGGAGTTGATTTTTTTTATTGAAATGTAATTTTCAATTATGAACTTATTGGTGAACTTGTATGGAAGATATTAGTCATGCTTAAATTATTTTGTTTGATATTTACATTTTCATATGAATTATGTGTTATAAATTAGGATATTTAATTTTAAAAATTAATATTTGATGTGGGTAATAGTTTTGTTTTTTTATCATTTTTATTATTTTTTCTGAAATTTTTAATTTTTTGTCATTTATAATTTTTTACTATTTTTCATGAAATATAAAATGGAACTTGTGAACTAGTCGAACTGGTTGACCTGCGAACCAATCACAAAACCAGTTCAACCACCAATTCGGATTTAAATACGTTGGTCTCATCTAATGCTAAGAAAAAGAGAAATTTTTTAGGGCAATTGTATCCCAAAATCATTGAATCGATAAAGCTTTTATTTCAGTGACGTTCCTATTAGTCACAACATCTCCAATCGCCATACTTATTCCATACTTTTTTATTATTATTATTAAGGATATATATATATATATATAGGTGAGCTAAATCAAACCAAATTGAAGAAACTGATTGAATCAATATTATTTAATCGATTCAATTTGATATTTTTAGCATTATTCAGTTCATTTCGATTTTAATTTAAAAAATTTGATTTTGATTTTGATTCAATTTTTTACACTAAAAAATCATATAATCAAAACTATTAATAAATCAAAATAATTTGACTCGAACCAATCTATAACATATAATTTAATCAAATTGAATAGAACTAATTCAAAATTTTATAAATTGGGTTCAATTTGATTTGTAAGTATATAAAATTTTATTTATTTGATTTTTTAAAATTTTTTAATACAATTCAATTAATTATTTAATTTTAATAAAAATTTGAACCAACTAAATGATTAATGATTTAAAAAAATTCAAAAATCTATCTAAATTTATAATTATTTAAAAATTTTAATTATATTCCTTAATTTAGTAAATTGATTTTAATTATATTCAATGATTAAAATTAAATTGGCAAAGTAAGTTTCTTATTTTTAAGTATTGATAAGGAGGATTATGTTAGTGAGATTTGAACCCTAGCGTTCACTCCTATATTGAACCAGTTGTAATTAAAATCAATTTATTAAATTAAAATTTAATTAACACAATTAAAATCTTTAAATATAATTATAAATTTGGATAAAATTTTGGAATTTTTAAATCATTAAATTTATATATTATAATATCATTATTTTTTTTTGGAAAAACTCATATTGTTCCTGCACTATTATTACTTTTAACAATTGTCCCTTGCACTTCTATTTGTGGACATTGCATCCATGCACTTTTATTTCTCCATACATTAACCCTTAATATAATAGGAGAGAGGAGTGTGAACTTCACTTAATAGAAGTGGGAGTATGTTTTAACATGAAAACTGAGTAGGATTGGAAAATGGGAGAATAGCGAGTATGTGTCAAATATCCATATGTGAAAGTAAATAAAAAAAATTGAAGGTTGGTTTGATAAATTCGAAAGACAGAAATCCTAAATTAATTTAACCATATAAGTAACTGGAGAAATTCAAAACTTACAATTGAGAATTACAATCTCAAGTCTTGGATCCCAAATTGATTTATCCTGATCCCATTTTAGTATTCGACAAACAACATCCCGATCCCAAGCTTTAGCTAATCTCAAGCATTGGCTAATAGAGGGTCTGTCGAGGCATATGGGTATTTGTGACTGTTTGGTTGTTTTTGACAAAACATAATCGAAGTCGTGGTCCATCGTTGACATTATAATTGTCAGTATTATGGTGGTGGGCCTATTTGTTCCTTTAAAGGTGAGAAAATGCATTTTTATAACCTGTATTTATGTGTTTGTTAGTGTGTTGTGGTTCATTGTTAAATAAACTTTACTTAACTATTAGCATATTTTGAAAAGTATAGTGCTCCATTATTTTAACCGAAATTGGATTAAAAAATGCTTCAGTTTAGGGTTACATTGTTTTAATGTTTATTTGCACTGGTTTTAACAAAATGGCTCAATATAGCTATAAATGTGGTTAGTTTTGCATGACTTTAGATATATATTTATCTTATGTAATGCATTACATGCTTCAAGTTATGGAGTATATGGTTTGTTTTGTATGAGTTTAGCTATGCATTGTATTAAGCACAGGTTTAGCTTTGTATTAAAGTGAATCATGGATTATTTCCTCTATAAGTATGGTTGACATCAAAGTTAAATTGATTATTCACCATAGGGGTGAGTTGGCTAGGGACAATGTGAATAGGTATGTGGGAGGTGACGCTAGAATAAAGGAAAGAAAATTAGATGTTGACCTTTGTACAAATTTTAAAAGCTGATAACGGGCAAGGTATTAGTACTCAACCCTTTGTACATATTTTAAATATAAACAGTTTTAAATATAAACAGTGATGGGTGCAGTATACCTATGACTGATGAGGGTAGTATGCCTATGAATACTACTGATGATCAGGTTGATGTTGTAGTAAATGAGTTGATTGATGAGAGACATTAGTCATTTAACGAAATTTGCATGAATGTGAGGGGCTTGACTGATGATAAAGATGATGAGTGCAAAGTTGTAAGAAAAAATGTTAGATAATATAAGTTCATATATAAAACATAAAAATAAAATGATAAATATGATATATATGTTGAAGATGGTGAGAGTATACCTGTGGATATAATGTCTAAAAGAGAAGAATCTGTTGGTGATGATGAGGTACCAGAAGATAGTGAAACTAGTGATGGGCAAGATAGTGTGTATTATAGCAGTTATGATATAAGGAGTTATGTTGAAGAAAGTGTTGATGAGTATGGTCATAATAGTGTAAGGAAAAATAAGACTAGTGTTTGTTTTTATCCAAATGCTAAAATACCTGTGTTTTCCGTGGGAATGAATTTCACAAACAAGGAGCATAGTAGGCAAGGCTAAAAAATGTATTGTAGGTGAAGGATGTTATATAAATGTGAAGACAGGTGTTGCAACGTTACAAATGTGCAATGAATTATAACCACATTTTCACATTACTTTATGGTTTTATCCATTATTTAATTTATATGTGTCTGTATTTGCAATCAATGGAAAAAAAAAAAAAAAAACCAGTGACTTTGTATGTTGGTTTTAAGGTTCAAGATCCAAAAAATATTATGGAGGCAGATAGATCCAAAAAATTTTCCAGCTCAAATAACCTTATTTGGAAGCCATGATGTTGACTTCAGCTTCTTTTCTATAACAATATCTATGTTCATTGTTTTGGTTGGTGTAGATGTTTGGGTTATTGATGGAGCATTTACTATTTTATTTTCAATTGTTATTTTGTTGGTGATGGACCATTTACTATATAACTTTGTTTTTTGTTAGTCAAAGTATTAATACACTTTTGGGTTGGTGAATGTTTATAATATACTGAAAAAATCCTTTTTTAGATTTGGATGTTTTAATACTGTAAATATATTGAAATGTGAATGGAAATATTCTTTTTTGGCTAATATTTTGATGTGTTTGATATATATTATGTGTTGGATATATGGTGTGCATATGAGAAGATTGATGCTTAAGTTCTAGCAAATGAGTTGCAGAGTGGCTGTTATGTTGTTTGAGTTGTAGAAAAGGAGTTGCAGTGTGCTCTCTTTATTATAATATGTCTATTAGGATGCTTTACTGTTATAAAGAGAGTGTAACAACTTATGCAACATGTGATTGCAGTGTGGTTCACTGTAGCCAGCTTTTCATTTGGCTTTTTATCACTCTCTTCATTGTTATGTTTCTTAACCTTATTCCATCTCTTTTTTGCTATTTAATGAAAGAATCTTTACATTGTTTTAATTATTTAAGGTTTGCTAGTATTTCAAAAATATTATGCAAATTAAGAAAATTAGATGCATAACCTAGAACACTCAAAACAACAATATAACTAATAACCTTCATTATAGATAACAATTTCATTGAACATAACAAAGCTACATTGACTAATACCACTAGAAGAATAAAATACAATGAAAAAAAACCTACCTATGCCTAAATCCAACATAAACAATAACTTTCAACCCAATAATCCTAGTAGCTAGCATCATCAATTTCAATTTCCCCAATTTTCCTTCATCTGCTACAAGTTTCGCTTTCAATATATCAATCTCTATCAACATCAGCCTTGAGTCCTCTTTTAAAATTAGATTCTCTCCTTTCAAAACATATATCTCAGCTTTAAGTTGTTCGTTATCTGCTAGGCAAGCCTCTGTTCCTTTCATTTGGTGGGATTTTGCATGAACTATGAGTATAAGCTTCACCAGCTTGTGTCAAAGCCTCATTTCGCTTTTCCCTTAGATCTGACAGTTTCTTTCTCAATGTGTTAACATATTGTAGTTGATGCTCAGTCCACTCCACATCAAACCATAACTAAAAATCGCACTTCTTATTCTGCAAAATTAGAAAAAAAAAAAAAAAACCATTAACCCTTAACACATAAAAGTTACCATTAATAGAACACCCATTTAGAGAATTAACAAAATAAAGTCCATTTCAACCCAAACTTACATTCAGCCCAGCACATGCATAGAACCTCCTCTATGGGTTCTTCTCTTAGTCGTGCCTTTAAAATTGTGGGCATATCGCAGCTACAAATGGGAATTCGCTCCCTTTCCATTTGTGAGCTACAGGCCAACTATACCCATGGGTTCTAGAGTAATGTTGAATAGAGATCAAAGATAACCCTAAATGTAGACTAGTGGATTTCACAGATAGAGTAACGAAATTGAAGGGAGATTGAAGGTGATAACAGTAAAAGAAGGAAATTATGTGTATTATCATGTGTAAAGTACATCTGACCTATATATTTCAAGTTGTTCCTTAACTTTCATGTGTTTTACCTGTACACATATGCCTATGACGTGTCCAGTTAATAGCTAAAAATTACTTTTGTTAACTCTCTTGTTAAATTAGGGGTTAAAATGAATAAAAGTGCAGGGATACAATGTCCACAAATATGAGTGAATGGAGCAATTGTCAAAAATAATAAAAGTGCAAGGAAAAAAATATAGGGTTGGGGGGGGGGGGGGGGGGGGGGGGGGGGGGGGGGGGGGGGGGGGGGGGGGGGGGGGGGGGGGGGGGGGGGGGGGGGGGGTGGGGGGGGGGGGTGGGGGG